>ML838584.1:29403-46153 GCA_009831015.1 Picea engelmannii
TGGTTGCAGTATTAACAGATGTTCGGTAGTCCCATAATGCCGAGTATAACATCAAATGCCAATTTCACTTGGATGAGTTGATAGTTCGCTGTAGAATAGTCTTAAGAGTTTTATTTACAGCTTCTACCTGCCCATTGGCTTGGGGGTAGTAGGGTGATGAATGCTCTTGCTGTAACCCAAGATTTGATGTTAACTCGGTCATCATTTGGTTTTGAAAGTGACTTCCATGGTTAGTAACAATCTCTCTCGGGACGCCAAACCTTGCAGTCTCTCCATCATCTTTAAACGTTGGCATAACTTTGACCCACTTAGTGAAGTAGTCGACAACTACGATGATATAGCGATGCCCCCGTGCTGAAGGGGGGTTGCAAGTAGTGTATTCAATCCCCCATTTGGTGAGGGGACCAACTGTGATGACAGGAAACATCGGAGTGGGATGTGCCCTCATATTCCGAGAGAAGATTTGTCACGGATGGCACTTCTTGACCGATTCGATACAATCTTTGATAAGTGTTAGCCAAAAGTAACCTGCTCGTAGAATCTTTTGGGATGTTTCCAACCTAGACAAATGACCGCCACAAGCTTCGGTATGGAAATCGTTGAGCATGATGATTGCCTCCTCATGTGTGAGACATCGACGTAAGATGCAGTCTACAACTCTCCGATACAATGTATCATCGAGTATGAGATAATTCTTAGCCTGATGGCATATACGCCGACGCTCGTCATGGGAAGCAGAAGTGGGGCACTTCAAAGTATGGAGATAGATAAGTATATCTCCATACCAGGGATCTGAAGATGTGATCAAAAACATATCTCCCCGGATAGGCGATTCTTCAGGCACAACGTCGCCTAACTCAACCAGAAGTTCTGAAATAAGTTCTGCGAAGACCAATGACTTTTTGGACTTCGCTGAAATGAAGTCTAAGTCAAACTCTTGGAGGATGACTATCCATCTATTGATTTTTTCGCCTATAACCCGTCATGTCAACATATACTGGAATGGATTCACGACAGCAATGACGGTGGTCTTGTGAAACAGAACATAATGCCGGAACCGTTGGATAGCATGAACTGCCACCAACACAAATTTTTCAATATGAGAATAATTGAGTTTTGTTCCTACGAGGCCTCGACTCAGGTAATAGATAACGTATTCTGAGAACAAATCATCTTCCTGAACTAAAACCATGCCAATGGTTGACTTTGCGGCAGTCAGATATAATAAGAAATCTTTGTTATAGTTAGGTGGTCGTAGTAGAGGTGTAGTTGTGAGGGCATTTTTTAATGCATCGAAAGAGCGTTGAGTGGCATCATCCTAGTAAAAAGGAACACCTTTCTTCAGTAAGCGCATAAAGCCCTTGGTGATTTTGGCATAGTTGGCGATGAAGCGTCGTAAAAAGTTCGCCTTGCCTTGTAGACTCTGAAGTTGTAAGATTGTGCGTGGGGGGGGCAATTGGATTATTGCCTCCACCTTGAGAGGATCGACCATGATCCCTGTTGTTGATACGATGAAACCTAACAAATGTCCTGGCGTTATGCAGAAGCTGCACTTGTTTGGATTCAAGCGAATCTGAAAGTAGCGACAGTTTTCAAAGATAAGTCTAAGGTGTGTGGGATGATCCGTTCTCTTGCGAGATCATGATGCTAAATCCTTTAAATAGGCCTCGAATATATGCTTGAGGTCATGAAAAGCAAAATACATGGCCCGCTAGAATGTGGCTCCAACATTTTTAAGGCCAAAAGGCATCTTATGATATGTGAATGTACCCCATAGACAAATGAATGTCGTTTTGTGTTGGTCTTCGGGTTTGATTTGGATTTGATTATATCCCGAAAAACCATCCATGAAAGAAAAGGCTTCGCAACCAGCACATTCATCAATGATCTGGTCAATGAATGGTACATACACGAATCGTGCCTTATTTTTTATTGATAGACACAGGATTTGACACCCATTGAGTCAAATGGATAGGATAGATAAAACCTGCCTTTAGCAATTTCTCAACCTCAATCTTGATGGTTGCTGCTTTCTTGGGATTAACTAGACGAAGCTTCTATCGAACAGGCTTGGCATTAGGATATGTTGTGATTTCATGTTCAACTATTTTGGGATCGATACCTAGCAGTTCCTCATAAGACCAGGCAAAAACGTCGTCGAATTCTTTGAAAAGATCCGTATAGATTTGAATCTCTTCGGGGGAGAAATCCGCTCCGATGAAGACGTTCTCCAGGATGCCAGGGTTTCAGGAGATGTTGATCGGTGTAGTTTCAACGATAGTTTCCATATTTCCCTCAGCATATATTTCATGTGTAGCTAAGAGATTAATAGGACACGGCTGATCCCCTGTCATGGTCACGGTGAATTCTCCTGCTTCGATTCAGCTTAACATTGGGAGAAAATATGATCTGTGATGAAGATATTCCCAACGTTTGTCCAGACTAGTCATTGCTTCGATTACTACTTCATCAGAAGGCAATACTAAGTCTAATAAATCGACGTTAGCAAAAGAAACCTGAGCCCAAATAGGCTCTAGAAGTGGATCTAACTCTTGTGCAGGAGTCAGATCAGTGTTAGTTGAGGCTCGCTGGACTAAAGAGTACGCTACTTTAGCAGCAGATAGGGGCATGGACATGCTTGGGTTCCCTGTCTTATCTATCGTGGCTGATGGGGAAGGAAGAATCCATGGATCCTCGAAGTAAGTCATGCAAAACAACGAAACTTGAAAAATCTCAACCTTATGGTGATTAGATATAAATTTGATATCGCCGTGAGGAGGTGGGTAATCAAAGGTACCCACCAAGGATGGGCACAAAGAAACTCCTACGTTGATGACACCTGGTTGAGGATTATCAATCATCGGGACCGTGGATGCCCCCAAAGCTAGGTCAGGTCTGGAGAAAGAAAATTGATTGATGGTCACTATCTGGCCCTCGTGTGGAAACAACAAGACCCGAAAAACTGTAGCAACCACAACTTGCATAGCATAAGTCCAACTCCATCCTAACAAGAGGTTATAGTCGAGGGGAGCATCGACTACCTTTACTTCGACACACACGGTCTTCCCTCCTAACTGCACGGGGAAGGAAGGAACGATGCCATGTGGTCGGAACGAACGACCGTCGAAAGCAGTGAGGAGAGTAGGTGATGGAGACAAAATGGGTTGGCCAATGGCCTTCCAACATGCCAACGACATAACGCATGTCGAAGCGCCCTCATCGACCACCGTGCAGAAGATATTCCGAGTAAAAATTTTCGTGGGATAAGCCACTACTATCTGAAACGCTACGTGGTAAGGCATGCGATGTTTTAAGTCGGTTGTATCTAACATGATGGTACCCATATTACAAGTCTCAGTAGAGCCCAAAGCAGTTAACAAGGCTTTCCTTTGAGCAGGGAAACTTTGGAGGACCTCCAAAGCAGACATCGCACAAGGGGTTTGTGATAAATCTTCCACCATAGAGTAGTTCTGAGCGGTCCTTGCGTTTGGGTTATGCGAAGCTTTTTAAAATGCACCTTTTGGAATGCGTGTCATTGTTTCTCCCAACGTCTTCTCAATCTGTAGAGGAAGAGATGGGAGATCAGCTTCTTTACCTTTCTCATAAGCGCTTGGTTTACTATAATCGCGTGCTCTAGTTAATATGAAAGCATCACCCCTAACCATATATACGTTCGTGGATGCTAGGTTGTTCAGAGGTGGGTAGGTTTCTTGGCTACCCCCTTCCATGCTTGCAGAGGCTTGAGTTAGATTTTGCCCATGTTGAAATGGATTAGTCAACACTGCCTGTTGTTGCTGTGTGACAAACTTTTGGGCCTCTGCAAGTCGAGGACATAGATGGGTTGGGTGGTCTTCCGCGCACAAGTTGCATGGATACCTCGCCTTCCATTTTTCAGTGTTGTCCCAGCCAGCATTATCGTTGGGTTTTTTATCCCCCTTACCCTTCTTTCGTTTTTTTTTCTTCCCTTCAGGCTGCTTGGTGGCCTTTGGGTTAGTCGACTGCACAGTGTGTACTTCCAACGTTTTGGTAGGGGGAGAAGCCAAAGTAGTAGTTTGGCTGGCCGCTGTGTGTTGTATGGATAACTGCTGCAACTGCTTTGCCAATTGCTCAGCGGGCTTGGTTTGTGCTGAACCAAAAATACCATCGGCATGTGGTCCAACTCTCTGTCTAGTTTTATCCAGTATTGAACGTGGCGCATCTGGCAAGATGTTGTATAATAAACCAGACTGAGAATAGATGAGCTCAAACTATTGAGCCCTCATGATGGCATCTTCTTCAGAGAAAACTCCTGACGTCGCAACATCTTTGGATAATTGCGGGACCAAAGACTTAAGGAACCACTCAAGCAGGAATGCCAGTGGAACTGGTACCTTGATTAAACTCTTCTGACGTCTCCATTATCGGATGTGATCAGAGATATGGTCCGCTGTTGTCTGTTCAAAATTAGCGAGCAGCTATGTGCCAGCGTCGTATCTCACAGGTAACTGGAAATGGTTAAGGAAAGTCATCACCAGTTCACCAAAAGAAGAGTATCTTGAGCGATCGAGCTCAATGTACCATTTTGCGGCACTCCCAATGAGAGTACGTTGAAATAATCACAACTGTACGGAGTCATATTTCAATGAGTTAGATGAGCACCAAAGATGAAAGGTAGTCACATGATCTCCTGGATCTTCATTAGGCTTGGCTTCGAACTTTGGAATGTCCGAAGGCAACTTTGTTGGCATAGGAGGCCAACGTGGATCGTGACAAATAGGGTCATTCAACAACCTTGTCAAATCTGGCAAGTGTAAAGTCGTCAGGAACGGTAGTTTGGGTTGCTGCTGATAACCTGGGAAAAAGGGACCTGGAGTTTGACTAGCACCAGGTTGCCATGAAAAGTTTGGCTACTGGCCCGGATTCTGGTAAAAACCATTGCCTGGCCAGCGTAAGGATTTTGCATAAGTGGAGACATCATCGATTGATTTCCCAAATAGGACATAGATTGTTGGGCATGCATTGTATTCGGAGGACTTTGGGAAGGATTACCCCATGCTGGTCCCATGGGGATAGGCATAGCAGTTTGTCCGGGGTTCCATTGATTGTGTAAATAATTACCCCAGATCGACATTCCGGAGGAGGGAACAGATCCTTTTCCTGAATTCCAAGGTCCTGCTAGGTTTGTCCCCTGTGCAAGAATAGTACCTTGCACAGGAGTAGAGTGTCCAAAAATGGGGTTGCCCCTAGTCAAGAAAATGACTGACGAGAAGGTGTTGTTACCAAACGTTCCGTTCTAAGAAAACGGTGTTTAACCTACCGACATACTATGCGAAGGTGGTCCTTGACTCCCCGCTCCAAATAAACTATTATGTGTAGGTTGTCTGGTGGATTGCTGATGCGAACCACCGAGTGAAGGGGACGAAGGAGGGATATGACCTCCTCCATAAGGAAAAGCGTTAAAGGGGACAGGAGTGCCCCCCAAGTGACTTTGCAAAGGAGTGCTAGAGCTCCCCGCCCCCAGACCCAAAGTCTGTAAAGTGGAGTAGGAAAGTACAAGACTTGTACCCAAACTAGGCATCCTGTATGAGAACGGAGGGCTTGTCACACTAGGTGTGAAAGGGGTTGTGGCCGCAGCCAGAGACGGGTTCAGACCACTGTGCGAAGTAGTTGCGGTCGAGACCATGGTGGCTCAGACTGACGACAACGGATTAGGAGATGAAATATCTCCTATGGTGACAACCGTGGTGGGAATTGAAGAATTCCCAGAAGGAGTAACAACATTTGTTTCCATTGTTGTGTGCGACACTATCTGGCGTGCGTAAAATTGAATTGGTACAATGAAAGGTGCCAAGAAATCAATGGTTGGGGTTTCAACTGGGCCAAGAGCGGTTGCTTCAAGGTCCAAAATGGTCGATTCCTTCGGGGGTTGTTCGAGCACAATGGTTTGTAACTCGGTCGCTTCAAAAGACCCTTGTTGGTATAGCTTTCGCCTTAATGGTGGCAGGGATGGCTCCAGTGTAACCGGCGGCAGGCCAAGAAGCCTTCGTGACCGATGGATCTTGGGATCCTCCACTGTGTGAAAAGATCCAAGACACTCTAAGGCAGTCTAAACTTTCAAAAGTAACACACACTAAAAAAAGTCCCTAGAAGATAAGACAGGCAAACACTAAATTAATTGGAAGAACAATTACAACAACCAACAATAGAGCAACTTACCGGTGCAAGTGCAACTCGAACACGGAATCACCCTCCAGGTATACTCTGCAAAGCGTGGCCCGATGTTTGTCCTAGGTACCGCGGTATACCCCCACAGTCACTTGTGTATGTCCCTAATAAAGATTGGCAACTAGGTTGCCAGCGTGCGAACAATCACCAGGCGGGTACAATCGAAAGTCAGGTAGACCACAATGAGCAAGGTATCGAGCCCAAAACCTGTCAAGGGTATCGAGAGAAAATGGTCTGGAAGACAACTGAGGACCTCGAATGGATTTGAGACCCACGAAGCCTCGTGGCAAATGCAAACGACGGAATCCCAAAACAAGCCCTCTATATGTGTTCTATACGATTGGTCCAGCTTTGGAGGGGTTATCTCCGCTACCTTTCTGCACGCGACCTCGTGTTTATCCCCTGTGTTAGAGGGGGGTCTCGGATAAATTTCACGACACTGGACTTAGACACTCCCTATCTCAGACTCCAATGTTTGATTTAAAATGGCCTTGGAGAGTTTCCTCTCCAACCTAATCCAAGGCCCTAGTCCTGAACTAGTTGGTGAACCCTATAAACATAAAAGTCTAGTAGATTTTAAATTTAGCATTGCTTTTATGGCGTTGTCTTACGTCAAGGGGTATGAAGGTGAAATTGATGATGTGTAAAAAGACAAAAGCAAAAAATGAATAAAAACGCTGGAAACAAAACTTTTACTGAATGCAAAATTTCAACAACTTTTCAAAAGAAATATATATTTTTTTAATTTTTCTAAGATTTTGGACAACAAACTCGAAAGAAATTTTACTTGACTACAAGCTACTTATGCTCTAAGTAAACTGCAAAAAATTATGAAATAAACGACTTTTCCCTAGCTAATGATGCATAAACACACTCTTCAACCAAATAAGAAAATGAAAAGAGATTTTTTTTTATTCAAATGCTAGTAAAGAAAAAAAGAAAAAATATCGACAAGCAAAAAACCAAGAAAAACAATTTTGGCCTAAATCGCAGCTCGCAAAGAATCGGGTCAAAAATCACACACTAGCAGTTCTCTTTTTTTTTAACAACAATGACTCTCACACTTGTCTAAAAACCTTTTAATTTATTTATTTATTTATTTTTATGAGAAAAAGTAAGCTAAGAGTAAAAATAACCCTAAGCTACAGACTGTTCAAACAGAGATTCAAACACCTGAGAGGAATAATTCTTATCAAGGGAAAGGATGACTGTCTTACCCTTAACAAAAAGTATCCTGCACAAGCACGCGACTATTACTCAAACAACACACGTGCGAATGCATGTTGAACAACGACAGAGGGTGTGTACACGCGGGCTGACCTTGTACAGGCCACGTGTATATCTAAATTTTGAGAAAAAACGAAAACAGACAGACCAAACCAGGAAGAGACCACTGATATTGATAACCAGGATCCCTTGAAGGCTTGGACACTCTTTTTGACAAAAAAAACAAATTATGTGAGGAAAAAAATGATAAGGAAAAAACAATTTGAGATAAGACTACTAGCAAAACAAGACTTAGACAAAATTCCAGAAAACCCCCTGAGAATGTGTGATTCTGACAGTGAAGAGGATGACTGCCCCTGAAGTTCTCTGAACTCTACATGCTACTACTACCTCTACAACTAGCGTTCACACGCGGGCTGTAAGAGAGTAGGGCGTGGGCACACACGTGCAGATCTTATGCAGACCGCGTGTACCTCTGTGGGTCTCGAAAAACACAGTCAAGCAAAAGATAGGGAAAGATGGTATGGAAAACCAGACTCCCTGCTAGCTCAGACCTTACAACAAATAAAAAGAAAAGACAGGCAAGAAAAACTAGTCTTTAAAACTACCCAAAAACTAAATAAAATTCCAAGAACCCTAGAGAGTCTCCCCAGTATGGTCACCCATTCTGTTGTTGGGAAAATCTCCCTACGGACTAGAAAATAGAGTTCAGACTTTGCATGCAGATATGACCGAATAGAAATTACTTTCTACCTTCATCCCTAGATTTAAATTCCCTTTTCTTACTAAATGCATGGAAAGATCAACCTACCTCGTTCCCGACGTTTGATGTTGATCCTCCGTTGTGATTGATTACTTGTTCGCACTACTCCTTCCAAAGATGACCTGCATTCAAGACAAGCAACAACTATGCATGCGTGCTACTTCTATACTAACGGGTTAGAAATCCAAACATATACTGATCAAACTATAAACAGTTCATGAATTGGGACGAGAAAAACATTTTCTTTATTACTTTGAATGAGTCAACTTACAAAAGTTGAGACCGGCCACCGCTCCTTGAACCTGATCCTGGGCTCCTCTTCATCTGTCCTCCAACTGCTTTTCTTTGAATCTCTTTTGTAATAAGGAAAGGCTAAAGGGTTGGGACAATGGGAATACATAAATGGGCAGAGTTTCTTTGCCATATTTTTCCTCCTCCAAATGGGACCCCTACCCCTTCTTTTATAGGCTAGAAGGAGCTAGGTATTTGGACGAACCCTTGGCCATGCATGGCCGGGAGTTTCAGTTAACTCACCCATAGATTTTTGTTCCGTCGACAACTTTCCTTTTTTCATGTTTTTGTTGGTCCACGTGGGCTATTTTGGGTCAGCCAGCGTGTACACGCGTGCAATAATGGATTAGGGCGCGTGGGCCTTTATTCAAGAGGATTTTCAAAGAGTTGTTCAACAGTGTTTTGGAAAAGAATGGATATGAGTTGGCCTGATGCCAGGTAATCATGTGTGGTGCAATTTAGGGTTATAACAACAACTCAACCTTGTGCCCAACTTTGAGACTCAAACATAAAACTATGAGAAGTGATGTAGAATAATATATAAAACAAAAAAAATGGAGAAGATGGAGACTTCTTTATTTTGATCAAAATCTTGATTATGTAACCATGGTTGTACCTTCTTATTTCTCTGATCTTCTGCCCTGCCCCTCTGACAATAGTGACTATTGGACCTTTGATGGAGACCCTCTTATCTTTTTAAGGAGAGATATTCTAACTACTTGAGTAGTTAGGGTTTTCTTCCTTTATTGAAATTCCCGTACATGTTTCTTCTTGAAATATTCCATTTAATTAGTTCCTCATTGAAATTATATCATCATTATATACATATCTAAAATGGGTCCCCTTCCCTTTTTAATTAAAGTTTTTTAAATAAACTTTTATTTGCACAATTTAATTAATTTACCATTAAAATAGGACGACTATAATTTAATTTTATGGAAGTTAATAACAACTATTTAACCCTGTAAACCACTTCTGATGTTCTCTTTATCATCTCAACTTTCCAATGATATAAAATTTTCCCAAATCCGTTGCCCAGATCTCAAGATATGAGCTTGTGAAGTTGAGTTGTCATGCAGGCCCATTAAAAATGCAGCAGAATGAGATTTTAATTTCTGAGAAAACTATATCAACTTTCAACATTTTAAACCTATACCGAAATATTCTACGTCAAAATACCTTTCCAACGGTATAAATTTTGTGCGATTCCGACACCCGGAGCTCAATTTATGGCCTCTACAAGATCAACACTCAACCACCGTCGATCAAAATTGATGGGCAAATCTCAGCCCTTGGATTGATTTTCGTGCTTTCCTTCATAAAATTAGACTTTTTGGTTTAAAAGTATATCCCACATGCATTGGGATATTATATTCTTCATAATATATAATACTAAGTGCTTGATACACTTAGCAAGAAACACAAGAAGAGAAGAAATTACAGAGCTTGGAGGATTCAACCCTTGGAAAATTATCGAATAAATAATAATTTTTGAAATCCTGTCATCATCCATCTCATGCCATGTCATCAATGAGTCACGCCCACGTGTCATCATGGGAATGGTCCACCTCATCGCTATGTATCATCACACAATTTTCTACCATATGTCACGATCCTCAACTTACCATGTGTCATATTCTCATTCGCTAGTTTTCATGCCTTGGAATAGCTTTGAGAATTTAGCTAAGTATGGGAGATGGGACAAGAGGGGATGATGGAGAATTGTGGGTAACATAAGTCGAGGGGATAGTTCCATGCCATGTCATCAATGAGTCACGCCCACGTGTCATCATGGGAATGGTCCACCTCATCGCTATGTATCATCACACAATTTTCTACCATATGTCACGATCCTCAACTTACCATGTGTCATATTCTCATTCACTAGTTTTCATGCCTTGGAATAGCTTTGAGAATTTAGCTAAGTATGGGAGATGGGACAAGAGGGGATGATGGAGAATTGTGGGCAACATAAGTCGAGGGGATAGTTCGTAGGCTGCAGGGACGGACAAGAGAGAATTTGAATATAAAACATTTCATGAACCCGCCAACCCACGGTTATGGACGATCAAACATATGTTAAGTGTAGAAAGGTGGTTGGTCGAACTTGCATGTAAAAGGAATAAAAAGATTAAGGGCTTGACACTCGCGACAAATCTGATGGTCAAAATGTAGATCATGAAACTTTGGGTGCAAAATGTATATCGCAGTACATGGGATATGAAAGCTTGAACCCACAAACTCAGGAGCCCACTGCTGCAGAAAAAACCAAGTATAGAATAATGTTGCAGTTGGTTGGACTCAAGATATGGCCAACCCGTCAACCCGTGGTTTTCGAAAAATGACCAAGTATAGTAACTAGAAAGGGAGAGAAGAGAGGATACAAGAAAGAGGGAAACAAGTGGAAAAAATGGTTAAGTGTTGATATGGATAGAGGTGAAAGGTGAGAGAAATAAGTGATGAGAATACTTAACCAAAATTCAAAAATGGAGAGGAGAACACGATACTTAGAAAAATTCTTAAAAATCTCTCCTTCAGACCTTTAGACCAGATCTTGAATAACTTAGGCATACAAAAATGGATTGTTGATCCGAAAGGTGCATGACAAAGATAAGACCAAGGGCTGCAGAGTGAACTTATAAAAGCTCAACAAATGTCTTCTTTTGATACCAAGGATTTTATGAACCCAAGCACATGAAAATATAGATGACCAAATTTTGGTCAACAATGCTCAATATGGAGAACTCCATCTTTATTTAGAGCCTACCAAATGATAACTACATAGTGGGCCTTTTTAACGAGGCCACATTACATTTTAAATGCTAACTACCTAATGAAGCCAACCTTATTTAATAATAACTAACATTATGAACCACATTATAATAAATAACCGCCATACTTATCATACTCTTATCTCTAATGCACTCGTAGACCCCTATTACAACCCTAGGGCAGATCCTTATAAAACTCATCAATGCAATCTTACACTCATTAATCTCGACTTTTACACAACAATTAACATTGAACGTATTAATCATCACAATATTTTAGTGAGTAAAATTTATTATGAATTTCCTTTACAACCTTCAACCTAATGTATAGACACTCTCCCTTGTCTCTATCTATTAATGACATGATTTACACTAATTTAATGCAAGCGATGTGAGCTCATGCAAAGATCATATTGTCTTGATCACTAAAATGGTGCACCCTTGACATTGGAACCATGCTTAATAACTATGAATGAATCAAAGATTACCTAAAGATAAAGATAACATGTTTCAAACTATTTATTAACACAAATGAATCAATGATTACCTAAAGATAAATATAACACGTTTTAAACTATTTATTAAAACAAGTGAGAGAGCAACGAAGTTACAAATATGTGCCAATGTTAATACGAATTTTTGGATATGTAACAAGTGTTAAAGTTCTAACATTCGTTGAAGTAATAAATATATCGCATGTTAAAGTGCTTAGGATGTTAAGTGTTTAGGAACATTAGTTGAAGTAATAAAGATATTGCTTGACCCTAGAATTCTTATGAAAAGCTTCATATCCATTTAAACATTCATTAATTAACAAGGGCCATTTATTAATAACCATAAACGAGTCAATGTCGCGAGTTATCTACAACATGTTGAACACCTTCAAACGACATGAAGTGGATCACCCAAACCAAATGAAGGCTAAGAATGCCCGTTGTGCACATCAATTTTGTAGGACAAAGCCCTAAAACATTATGCACTCAATAGTACAATATATTTTGGAATAAATTTGTTCCATCTAGGGTATATATAAGCATATTAGGATATATTCGTTTCACTAATAAAATTATAATTATGATATTCAACATTAGACCAACCTATTAAATTTACTATTTAAACTTAAAAAAAATATAATTAAATTTAAACATATAAAAACAATTATTTTTTTTTTATATAAATTTTTTTATAATAAATTTTCTTAAAATGAATTCGTATTTTCATTAAATTCAAGGCCACACAATTATATTCAAATATAGTGTTAATAAAAAAATATAAATAGAGTCAATTTTTGTTTAAAATCCAATTTGTTAACCCATTATCTTTCGTATATCGTATTCTCATTTTAAAAGAAAACGTGAGTGAAAAAACACTACTAATTTATATTTAGTATCGTTTAATGTTTTAATTATATAATAATTGTAACCCACAACATGTCAATTGAGAAACTAATGAATCAATTCCGAGTCACAGTATTAATTTGATAAAGTAATTTAGTCATTCCAAACTTTAATAGCAATGAATGCACTCAGGTGAAGTGCTTATTGATTTCCCTAACCGAGTTTTAAAATTATTGTTATGAGTTGATTTGTTCACAATGGAAATGATAATAGGGGTAGTTTTGATGAGAGCCCATTGATGATCCAGTGGTTGTGTTATCATGGTGAGATAAACAAACATTCTTGATTTTTTGTGCAATGGTTTTATTTTTGGTCATTTCTCGCTTTCTTGTTTTTCAATAATAGTATATGAAACATGAATTGAAAGTCATATGAGCAAATCATGATGGTCAGAGAGATATCCTAAATCAATGACACACAATCACCCACCTAATTTTCAATGCCGAGACATTGATCGATCGATCGATCGATCTTATATGATTAATTGGTAAAGTCAGTCTATGCAGGGTCAGGGTCTCTCGTTGGAGCTTGAATACAACAAGCTCGAGGTGGTAGATATGATATTAACTTTGGATGTTATTGGGCCAACATTGTGTGATCCACGATGGTTCTCCTCGATCCTTTACGATAGTGAATGCAATTAATTAGGATGGTAGGAAGGTTAATGGACGAGGGTGGCTGTGAGATAGTCAAGAGGTGAAGTCATCAACCAATAATGCAATCACTAGATCAAGGTGTCGACAAACAAACATAATCGATGGTGGACAAAAACAAAAAACATGGTGGATGCATGCATGAGGTAGATCATGGAATGTCGTGATGGAGCCATTGTGAATCATTGGACCATGCAACGACCCACAAATGATTGGGTTGCTGCATGGTGGATAATCTCTCCCGTGGGAAGTCTTACGAGTCTTCAAGAATATAAAATTCTTGAGGTTTAACAGATTTTTGAATTAAATAATATCACCAATATGCAAAATGGGCTTATTATTATATTTATAAAACTATGAACCCGTATCATGCAATAATTGTACAAGTGGAAGGGGAAGTGCCATGTGTAAAATCTATGTGGGTTTTATCAATTAGTTTATGTGCAACGTCCATGCACCAGTGGCATGCTCATCATGCAACATTCGTTGAAGTAATAAAGATATCGCGTGTTAAAGTGTTTGGGAACATTGGTTGAAGTAATAAAGATGCAACTATTATCCCTCTTCAGCTTAGCTCAGAACCACCTAGAGCTATAGAAAATAGGCCCTTACATGAAACATTATATTACATAAGTAATATTACTACAACAATGACTTGCTTACTTTTCACCCGAAATTACGACTGGCCTTCCTGGCTGGTGATAGAGAGATTGGCCTTCCTTGCCCCAAAATAGTATAGTGGCATGAACCCTTTGCTCGCCATTGGATTGAGGAGAGAAAGTAAAAATCACCATACTGAATAGAATAGACCATGGTCAATGGATCAATGGGGAAATTAAGATCTCAAAGGGAATCAGGGGAAGGAACCAAATGAATAGTAAGGAGGAATAGAGTTTAATAAAAGAGCTGGTTAGGCATTCATTTGTTGGATCAACCCACTACGTAGAAGTCATCTATATGGATAAGAATATGGATAATGCATCATATCAATGACAAAGAAGTAATACTATCCGACAAACATCTTTGAAAATAATCACCACATAACTCTGAAAACAAAGAAGTAATATCCGCTCAACACACTCATTATACCAGTAGATTCACGGTCGGAGCAAATTGGTTTCTGTTTTTTTTTGCCATCATGGGATGCTACTCAGAGAATGAAGGGATTAGGGAAGCTTGCTAAAATTTTTCCATCATGATCTTGCACCTTAGTTCTTCCTTCTCATCCATGCCCCCAATGGTGAATTTATACCATCCTTGAGAGGTTTAGGAGGTTGAATTCCATTTGGTACAAGCTTAGGGAGGTTGGTAAATGAGCCCAACTGAAATCACCACCTGAAAAAGTGGAATTATTTTACTTTTTCCATTTTTTGAGGGCATCCATGGGTTGCAATCTAGCAAGGCATGGATGTCTACATGTTGCACAAAGGAAACCCACATATATAAGAAAAAGTCAAGTTTTTTAGGTGACTTTGATGAGGGAAATTGGGATTTTGATTAGCAAGCTAGGGAAAGGGTTGGGTCTTGTCACAAATGCATAGGTGTGGCAATTTGTGCTAAAACATATTCCCCCTAATGTGTGAGGTTAGAAGGGAAAGTTATGTCCAAAATACATTATAACTCTAAGAGGCAAGGATGCAATGAAGTAATCCATGACGGTTCCCGAGACAACTGATCCAAAAATAGAAACCGTCAACCAAAATCAAGTAAGAGTGTTCTCTTCCCAAGTCAAGCATACCCATGCTCAAGAGTGGTGTAAATATGGTCGCCAAATCAAGCATACTACAAATCCATGGCATATATGCAAGTATGACTAATTTCCATGGCCACAAGCAATACAAAGTGGATCCATGTGATATATATATAAAGCAACAAACATGGCCACAAGGAATACACATTGGATCCATGTGAAAATATATCATAGCCACGAAGAGATACACATTGGAGCTATGTCTCAAAATCAAGAACATAGGATATCTGGGAGCAATGGAGTGAACAAGCTAATCCTCTGCAAGTACCAATGTCTATGGAGTGGTACAATATGTAGGGTAGGAGCACAAAAGATGTGATGCTCACACTTCACCCGAAGTATTCAAAATAATCCGCTCTGGTACAAGTCTACACCATGCAAATAGATGTGTTGGGTTCGAACATAGTGAGACATCATTTGATCACTAATCATTAATGTAGACCGTTAAAAAATGTGAGACAACCCAAAAATGATGATAATGGGTGTCAAGGTACCATGGTACAATATAACAAGTGTGAATGAATGAGTTGATTTCAAATGCCTGGTAGAATCTATCGAGTAGGGGATGTTGATGTATTCCCACTCTCAATAGTGAGGGAACCTGCCACCGATGACTGCAATCCCCAAGGTACCAAATATGACTCTAGATCCCTATCCCAGAGGAAGATGTGTCAAAGTTGATAGGAAGGGATCCACTAAAAGGAAGGAATTAAGTCATCCTCCATCATCTAGCACGGGGGGTAGTAGAAGGCCAATGATTTGGAAGGACTTGGACGAAAAAGATTCTAAGGACCATATCGAGGTACGACTCTAGTATGCACTAGATGGAAATAACACATGAAAAAGACTCTCTAAATAGTAGATAATGATGAATACTACTGACAAAGACGATGAATCCACCAATGGGGTCAAATGGAAACCAAGGTACTACACGAATCCCTACGTGTGATGACTATTGTTGACGTCGAACACAAGGGAAACCGCTCAGTCAATGACCAATGATGTTTTTTCATCTGTTGAGTGCAAGCTCACCTATAAATAATGGAAATAGGCCCAGGGTGAAACTATAGGTCATACTCTTAGAGCAATGTGTCAGAGTTGATAAGAGCAGACTCGCCGACAAGAAGTCAATGGGGACCTTCTATACTAGCATGAGTAAAGGACATAGATACTTGTGATGATGAGATGGACTTGACTGACTTAGGAAGGTCGACAGACAAGGTCAGAGACTAACTGTAGAATGACTGACTCAAGCTGAAACTTCCTTTGAACAAAAGAATGACACATAACATTGGTTGAAGTAATAAAGATGCAACTATTATCCCTCTTCAACTTAGCTCAAAACCACCCATATATATAGAAAATGGGCCCTTACACGACAATTTATATTACATAAGTAATATTACTACAACAATGACTGGCTTTCTTTTCACTCGAAATTACGACTTGCCTTCTTGGTTGGTGATAGAGAGACTGGCCTTCATCGCCCCAGAATAATATAGTGGTGTTAAGAACCAAATATCAATATAGCATAGAAAAACCTCAGAAAAAGTACTCAACGCCTTGAAAAAGAGATAATTACAGATAATAAGCCTCTTCGAGGGGGCAACCTCCTTTTACCCCACTTAAATGTTCAAGTACAAGATGATTCAAAATGAAAATGTCTCCTTGGTATATATAGGAGACTAGGAGGT
>ML838584.1:51853-67607 GCA_009831015.1 Picea engelmannii
TAAAGCCGACATAAATAAAATAACATTACTAATCTAATATGCCCCAATTAAGGGTTAATGAGCAAGCCGACATAAATAAAATAACATTACTAATCTAATATGCCCCAATTAAGGGTTAATGAGCCAATATTAGGGCTTAACAAGTGGCATGAACCCTCTACTCACCATTGGATTGAGAGGAGAAAGTACAACTCACCATACTGAATAGAATAGACCATGGTCAATGGATCGACGAGGAAATGAATATCTCAAAGGGAATTAGGGGAAGAAACTAGATGAATAGTAAGGAGGAATATAGTTTAATAAAAGTGTTGGTTAGCCATTCATTTGTTGGATCAACCCACTTCTTAGAAGTCATCTATATGGAGAAGAATATGGATAATGCATCATATCAATGACAAAGAAGAAAGATCCGTTCAATTCACTCATTATACGAGTAGATTCATGGCCGAAGCAAATTGATTTCTTTTCTTTTTTTCACTGGTAAAGATAGGTTGATCAACCATCATCAAACTAGAATGACGTCATGTGTAGGTTTTAGGTGTGGTGGGACTATGGTCCTCAGGGACCTTAAGGGATTGATGTTCACGTTCTTACTTGCGCCTTTGGCATTCCCCTTTGTGGAAAGAACAACCATATGCAAAGTTGCAGAGTTGAGATTGCTTAGATATACTTTGAATAATGATGGGTCAATCTCTGAATGCAAGTATGGTGATGATAATCCTTGATAATAAACCCCTACAAGGCCATTAAAGGGGAAGACCTAGACAATCTCAGCAAGCTCGAAGGTGATCTTGAGTAAGCCCTTATGACGATGATAAGACAAAAAGAGGAAAATGCGTAGTGCACACAATTAATGAAAACTACTAGTCGAAAAGAGAAATTGAAGGGACTTGGCTAAGCTCTTAGTATTTCTCATCCCTCCTATTGCATACCTATCAACTTGGATTCATTATGTCATTATTAAATAAAAAAACATAAAAAAACAATGAAAACAAATGACATTGACTGAAAAATCCTACTATTCGAAATGCTAGTCCATATTTATAACGACTTCCCTTTGCTCAGCTACGCTTCACCCCAGATCGACATTGGTATTTGCCTTACTTACTTCGAAACCCCTGTAGTATGAATGGATTTGATATTGTAGAAAGAGATGCTAGAAATAGTAGAGATTGTCAAACTACATAAAGGAGGAGGAGAGGTGTTAAAGCCAACCAAGAAACCCCAACCAAGCATGATTCCAAGGCCAATTTTTGATAAAAGTAAGTTTGAATTTTTGTTTCAATCTATGTTTGTAATAGTAAATTTGAGAGCCATGTTTATAATAGAAAATTTGAGATTGTATGTTGCTTTGCATACCTTTGCTTTTAGTTTTGCTTTGCCTTAGCTCAATACATGTTCTTCTTCAAAATGTCCCATTGCTTCCAAAGCAATTGTTGAATATGTGAGCTATAAAATGTACTCAGTTTCTTCTCTTGTTCGCCCCTTATTCCTTTGGCATCCATTTCTCGTGCTCTATTTTTAGCATGCCATACCATGATGATTTTAGCTCCCAGGTCTTTGTCCCTGGTAATCCCAGTGCTCCGTTTTCAACATGCCACAACTATGGTTCTATGGTGATTTTAGCTCGGGTTTGTATCCCTAGTAATCCCAGTGCTGGGAGCAACTCATACAATTTCAGTAGCAACCACATAAGAAAATTTAACAACAATACAACAAACCTTGTAGGTTTCTTTAGAAGCCCACCCTATGATGTTCTAATGAAGGGAAACACAAAGCAACGATTAGAGTGTTGTTAGGTCACCTATTGTACTACATAATTGTTTGTTAGTGCCCTGCCTCTCCCCGCCTCAATCCTAAGGCGAGGTAGCCCTCCCTCTATCTTCCAAATAAAGAGAATTTTAATTGACCTTTATCCCTGATAGTTGGTGAGTTAACACCTTTACTGCTCCACTTGAGCAGCTAGCCTTGATATTTCCTTGTCTTGCCCTTACTTTTCTTTTGGATCACGAGGTAGAGGGACCAAGGGGGTAAGTGGAGCGGTTGTATGAGTGCACTCTGCTTGGATGCATGCATGTAGCCACAACTACAACAATCATAAATTGTAACACCCCTTCTTTGCAGTTCCAGGGTGAAAGGGTCTATCAAGGTCACAGTTAGGTTCAGAGAACCATAAACTACAACGTTCCTTGACTGCAGTGCCATGTTGAGTCAATAGATATTTTATACATTAATTATTTTTAAATTAATTTGAAAAGTTTGATAAATATGGAAAAAGAATTAGCATACACCAGATAATTTAATGTTCCATTAAAAATCTCCTCAACCAATGAAAAAAATGCTACAAAAAATTTGAAAATTGCAAAAATAGTTTTTAATTTTGAAAACATTAAAATTAATTACATATTTTATCAAAATTAAAAAAATGTTAAGTAAATGTTTTACAAAATAAACTAAGAAATATCGACTAATAAACGTGCATTTTGTTTACGTGATTCACTTTATCTTCTTAAATAGAGTGACATACACTCATATTTACAATAGCCTTGAGATATTATAATTTCTTTTGGAAACAAAAGTGCAATAACACATGCAATACTTAGTCGACATAGGTTCATCTGCACAATGCAATACTGCGCATGACATCACTTGGATGAGAAAATAATGTTTTAACAATATTCAGACCATTTTTACATTATTCAAATTTGCATAATGCCATTCGTTTGTGTTATTAATGAATAGTTATGTTATTCATTAAAAATAGTAACAACAAATGATAATGACTAGTGCAAATTATACTGTTTCAAGTTCAAAAAAATTGAGTCACGAGGGATAGCTTGATTGGCCAGAACGTGCGCATACTCTTTCAGGTTGGGGAGAGGTCATGAGTTCAAGCCTGGCTATGAGTGTCTCGGGCTGTTGCTTTCCACTTCCATATCATCTACTATGTGGGGAAGTATCGGGGTGGGTTTCCAGCGGTTTAATTTCCACTAAAAAAAAAAAATCCAAAAAAATTTGAAAAAAATGGTTAAGAAATTATTAATTTTAAGAATACATGTTTTCTTTATTCAATAAAAAAAAATTGAAATTAAGTAATTTTTTTTAATAACAACAAATGATAATGACTAATGCAAATTATACCATTTCAAGTCCAAAAAAATTTGAAAAAAATGGTTAAGAAGTTATTAATTTTAAGAATATATGTTTTCTTTATTCAATAAAAAATATTGAAATTAAGTAATTTTTTTTCTATATTTTTGAATAATTTGATGTTAATGTCAAAAATTTATTTCAATTTAATATAAAAATGCTTAAAAATAATGAAAAAATAAAGTGGTTAAAGAATCATAATTAAAAGCTTTACAATCAAAGTGATGTCTTAAAATCATGATTAAAAGCATGGATATTGATTACGTCAATGTTGCAGAGGTTGCATCAATTAAAATACTAAAATATCATGGAATGATGGCAATATGCCCTTGACTTTGAGAGAATCATTCTTGTCATTGTTACCCATCACGGGGATGTTTTTTTTGGTGAAATTGACTAGCCCTTCATTCAAGTCATGGAATTGATCATTGGGTTGAGGTAGGGAATTGATCATTGGGTTGAGGTAGGGAGTTATGTGTGAGTATATTGGATCATGGTACGGTGATTCCTATTGATGACTCATGTTTTATGATGGTAATTTTTGTTTTGAAAAATGGAAACTTATATTTTGAATCCATGAATGGAATTTAATTATGGTTGATGCACACAAATATATTGTAGGTAGGATGACTATCACGGAGTGCATTACTAGACTCTAGCTTTGGTTGATATTGAAGAATATTTATGCAGATGGGGACTAACTTGGAGTGTAGCAATGAGTCTAAGGACTATTCTTTGATGTCTTTTTTTTCTTTCCAAGTCCAAGAGAAGGCACTACAAAATTTTGGGTGATTTATCATCCAAAAAATGTCCAAGCAGTCTCTTAACCCCAAGGCCCCATAAAAATGGTTGATTTTATGACTAATGGTCTCATTGAAAGACATTTTAGGGTTCATACAAAATGTCTTACAAATTGACTATCATAATGTCTAAAGTAATGAATAACACAACATCTACAAATACACATTTATGGGCCAAAATAATAGTTCCTTTGTTGAAGATGTTATTAAGTCTTAGGTTGACACCAAATAAACATCCAAACTAATAATTTTAACAAAAACAATAATTAATAAGTACTATTAGTAGCAGTAATCATAACAATTATGTTAATGATAAAATGTTAATGGATGTATCCCAAAAAGTTATATCAACCTACAGTCACCAATGTTATAAAGCATTTGGATAGTTTTGTGCCAGAAGGTGCCCAATTCATAACCCCATAGGTGAGAGGCATTATTCTACATTGAAAAATTTATTAGGGATGCCATCCTTGAATGTGAGGAAGCATCCTTTTGGTTTCCCCATGAGGATTTCCTTTGAAAAAAATGCTAATGGGGCCTTAGTTGGCTAGTGAACCAATGGAGTTGCCACTCCCCCAACAAAGGTTTAAATCCCCCAGTAACATGTTTGCCCCTCATGCCATGATAAATATTATTTATGATGTATTTACTCATATTATAATAATTATGATCGTGGACACATTTATCCTACTAACCCCTTATTACCCTTAACACAATACTCCTTTAACATATTGTGACCCTCAAATAGAGAAACCCCTTAACAAAACAAGACTGTTAACCATTACGACCTTGTACAAACTATACCTCTTAACCCTTATGATCTCTGGTACATATCACTAACCACTATGGCATTAGTATACCCCTTGACCCTTATGACCTCGAACATAATCACCCCTTAAAACACTCTGACCCCAAACTCACTAAACCCCTAAGATGTTATGACCCCAAGATACTAACTCCCTAATACACTATGACCCAAAACACATTAACCCCATAATACAATTTAGCCTATAACATTTATTATCCCTCATGAAATCACCTCCTAACATCTTATGGCCCCAAACCATGGTCCCTTGTCAAGATTGATCCATTGCCACAACTGGCCACCTACCCCTTATCCACCAAATACCATTGACCACCTAATCCACTATAACCCCTCGATCCACTACGACCAATAACTCACTAACCCTTCATCATATCAACCATTGTTGACCACCTTTGACCATGGTGGAATCATGCTAATCATATCAACTATATAAACCATATTCACCACATTAATTGGAATAACTCACTAACTCCTAGCTCACATGCCTACTACCATTGCGTCCACTTATATTCCACTAATTCATTGATACGAAAAGATCTTTTACATGACTATGGTTGAGTTATTATGCATGTATTGATTAACCAATTAGGAAGCTTAATGAAAGAGGAAGAAGATATGAGAAGTTATAACAACCATATAAACATGTACGTAACTGAAATGAAGCAATAAACAACAACAAACTATAACACCAATGTGATAATAGAGTTCGACAATCTCACCTATGTCTCTGGGCCTTTGTCTCAGTGGGTGAGGCTTTCTTATTTTTGTTCAAAGTTCAATAAGTACATCACAATAGTGACAAAAGGCTACAAGAATGATCTAGTATTCTTCTCCCAGATCTCTAAAACCCAACAGAAGAAACGACACTCAAAATGGATGACCGGAGCTCCCAGAAATGGCCCACAAAAGTGCACTCCTCAATAACTTCCCTGCATAAAAATGTCTTTGGCTTGGATTTCCTTCAGCATAAATCTGCTTTGAATCTCCTCAATGGCCTCAAGAAGTCTTGGTTTATATGGATCTGAAGTTGGTTATCATCTCCCAACTTCCTCCCAAAATCTGGCCTAAAAAAGGGACCAATATCCCCCCAAAATGGGCAAAAATCTCCATTAACAGGCATAAAATCAATAAAAATCCACTATAATATGGTAAAAATCCACATTACGCAACAAATAATCAAAATTATCCCAAGGGGGCTGGGCGTGCACGCAATTTAAGGTCACATGGTGTCTAGGGGGCCAAGCGCCAGCCCCTTTTTCGAATATTCAAGTCATATGTGGCTTGGGGATAGGACCAATCCCTTAGGGTGTGCCTAACCCTTGGTTTCAACCCCACATATATGGTGTATAGGTGCTACAAAGGCGCACAATGGTGTCTATAAACATTGCGCCCACACCCCTATCCACTGTGGTCACATGCGATGTAATAAACCGCTAAGCCCCAACCTCCTTCCGCCCCATACTCTATTATATTACCCTTTAAATAAAAACTAAAGTGGGTCATACACACAAGCTTTAATGTGGTGCGTTGGCTAATGAAATTTTCCCAGGGAATGTGCTCATCCACAAGTCATGGGTTCGAATCCCATGAGCTCCAAAAAACTATTAAATTGCCATCCAATGATAGGGTGCCAACAACCCACGTTTTGGCCACGTGTCACCTTTTCATTTGCCTACATAGTGCCACATGTCAAATTATGAGTGGATCTTCCTTATGCCCAGTCAAATTGCGGTTGTGTTGCCACATGTCTTAATGCTACGCCAGCATGATGACGTCGGCATTGACTTTTTTTTACCTGTTGACTTTTTCCTTGTTTGTCAAAACGATCAGAGTGCGATAACTCTCGCATACAATGTCCATTTGATAAAGTAAATATATGGCTGAAATCAACTCGACGAGCCAGTCACAACGGAATTAGTTTCATCCGATTATGAGAAATTTCATTTTTGAGCCTTTTATGGACCTGGGAAGCCTCCTGGATTTGATTCTAGATCACACCTCCCCACTAAGGACCTTTTGGTCCCCAAAAGGTTACTGACCAATCATCAAGCTTGGGATAGGCCACCCAACTTGTTCCCTATCTTTAAACTCTATCCTGTGCACCTGTCTCATCAAGATCAACTGTAACACTATCATGACAACTGACATCATATTGTTAGCCATTTGAACCCTGTCACATTTTACTGAAGCCACTATCACCCATGTAGATAACATTACTAATGATAGCATCAACAATATGACTGCAAATGAGTTGTTATACTTGTAATATTTGCATGACATGAGCTTATCTTGAAGCAAACTGTGATTGATTTTCCATTCAATAATCATTTCCTGTTCTTTCTTAAGATCGATTACTTGACTTGATACAATTATTGGTTTTTTTCTTGCTTGAGTTGCCTTCTTTAATTGTTCCATAGTTTGAATAGTTTTATTTGCCTTAACATGATGAGCATGAACCACATAATCTTGACCTACTTTGGTTAATTGATATTGATTCGTTGTCCCGTAGAAGATTGCTTTACGATCATATAAGTATGGACTACCTAAGACCATTACACATTCACTTAATGGCACTACATCACATGTTACCTCGTCCACATACTTAGATGAAATTGAAAATTTGATTGTGCATTGCTTTGTAATGTGCATTTGATGATGATTGCTTATCCATTTAAGTGTGTATGGATTATGATGTACTTGTGTTTTTAACCCTAATTGCTTAACCAATTCCTCTGAAATTAGATTAGATTGAGATCCACTATCGATTAATGTGTCTATCTTAGTGTGCCACATGATGACCTTGATATAAAACAATTTACTTATACGATCAAATCCTTCA
This sequence comes from Picea engelmannii, assembly GCA_009831015.1. Lineage (NCBI taxonomy): Eukaryota > Viridiplantae > Streptophyta > Pinopsida > Pinales > Pinaceae > Picea > Picea engelmannii. The sequence continues at coordinate 59,472 of ML838584.1, forward strand.
CCAATTTTACCTGTCACACCAACCAATGAGACCTTAGATTCGTCACCTGAATCCGATCCCAAGTCTATCGGTCATGTTGTCGCTGCAACTGTTTTAATCCCTTTCTTTTCCTTGAACCACTTTGGCCTCTTCTTGGGATGCAACTGCCAACAACGGTCCTCATCATGTCCCTCTTTCTTGCAATGCTTGCAAGAGGGCCTCTCTTCCTTTCTTGCCACTGAACTTGACTTCTTGCCATGCCATTTCCTCTTGTCCTCTTTCCTTGAAGATGATTCCCTTGATACGCTTGTTTTCCTTGCTTCAATATATGTTGATTGAACAAAAACGTCATCAGGGTTAGTGGGTCCAAACATGAATACATTATTTCTAATATGCACAGGTAAACATCCTATATACTTCATAATGGTTTCTTGTGTATGTAAAGGGACCTCTAACATCAATTCCATTTTTCAAAAACAATATGTATACTCTTTCACTGTTTGTCCTTTTCTTAGTTTTAAATCTTGCCATTCAATTAATGCTTTTTTTTTGTAACCCAAAGGATACAATTGCTTTCTAAGTGCATAAATGAAACTTTGCCATGATGTAAATACATTACCCACTTGTTGCGTTCCATTTTGCAACTTACTTTGCCACCAGATGAGAGTTGTGCCTGCAAGTCTCAAAGATGCCAACTTGATTTGTGTGGCCTCATCCTTGATCTGTTGCACACTGCAGTAAACCTCCATTTTCCTGACTCAATTGTCAAGTCTCTCTGCATTAACTTCACCAACATATGTGGGTAACTCAAATTTAACATCAAGTTTTAATAATGGCATTTCATTCTTATGTTTATGAGCATGTTTCTTTGCATTGGATTTAGAACTTGAACTTGAAGAAGAAGGAGAAGAAGGAGGTGATGATGGATGTGAAGGAGGAATCATAGGAGGATCCTCTCCTTCTTCAAAAATGGTCTTTTTCGTTCCAAGTAATCCTCGTACAAAACTTTCATCATCTCCGACATAGTGAAGAAAGTTTTTCGAAATTCTTTCTCATCCTGAGAAAGCCCCTCTTTCGATGCCACGTTCTCACTGTGAGAAGCTCTCTTTCTCAATCCAATCAATGGATTCTCTTCAAAAATATCTCCTTCACCACGCTGTAGCGTTTCCCTGGTTAACATGCAAAACTCAAATCCAAACATCAACTAGCTCTATTACCACTTGATCTGTAATGATCTTTTAAATGACTATGGTTGAGTTATTATGCATGTATTGATTAACCAATTAGGAAGCTTAATGAAAGAGGAAGAAGATATGAGAAGTTATCATAGCCATATAAACATGTACATAACTGAAATGAAGCAATAAACAACATCAAACCATAACACCAATGTGATAACGGAGTTCGACAATTTTGCCTACATCTCCGGACCTTTGTCTCAGTGGGTGAGGCTTTCTTATTTCTGTTAAAATATCAATAAGTACATCACATCAGTGCCAAAAGTCTACAAGACTGCTTTGGTCTTGTTCTCCCATATCTCTAGAACCCAACAGAAGAAATGACACTCAAAATGGATGACCGATGCTCCCAGAAATGGCCCACAAAGGTGCGCTCCTCAACAACTTCCCTGCATAAAAATGGCTTTGGATTAGATTTCCTTCAACATAAATCTGCTCTGAATATCCTCAATGGCCTCAAAAAAGCCTGTTTTATATAGATCTAAAGTTGGTTATCATCTCCCAACTTCCTCCCAAAATATGGCTTAAAAAAGGGCCCAATATCCCCCAAAAATTGGCAACAAAATCTCCATTAACATGCATAAAATCAATAAAAATCCACTATAATATGGTAAAAAACTACATTATGCAACAAATAATCAAAATTAGCCCAAGGGGGTTGGGCACGTGCGCAATTTAAGGTCACATGGTGTCTAGGTGGCCAAGTGCCAACCCAAAGGGCTACGCGCTGGCCCCTTTTCCGAATATACATGTCATATGTGGCTTACGAATAGGATCACGCCCTTAGGGTGAGCCTAACCCTTGGTTCCAGCCCTGCATATGTGGTGTATAGGTGCTACAAAGGCACGTGCTAGTGGCTATAAACATGGCGCCCATACCTCTATCCACTGTGGTCACATGCGATGTAATAAACCGTGGGCTGGGGCTTAGCCCCAACCCCCTATCACCCCATACTCTATTACATTACACTTTAAATAAAATCTAAAGTGGTTTATAAACACAAGCTCTAATGTGGCATGTTCGCTAATAAAACTTTCCCAAGTCATGCACTCGACCACAGTGCATGGGTTCGAATCCAATGAGCTCCAATTTTTTTTTAAACTGCTATCCAGTGATAGTGTGCCATGTGGCAGTCCACATCTAGGCCACGTGGCACCTCTTCATTTGCCTACATAGTACCACATGTCAAATTCTGAGTGGATCTTCCCTATGCCTAGTTAAACTGCTGCTGTGCTGCCACATGTTTCAATGCTTCACCAACATGATGATGTCATGCTGACGTCAACATTGACTTTTTTTGCCTATTGACCTGTTGACTTTTTCCCTATTTGGCAAAACAATTAGAGTGCGATAAATCTCGCATACAATGTCCATTTGAGAAAGTAAATATATGGCCAGAATCAACGCGATGAGCCAGTCACAATGGAATTGGTTTCATCTGATTCCAAGAACTTTCATTTTTGAGCCTTTTCTAGACCTGGGAAGCCTCCTGGATCTGATTCTGGATCATCCATTAACAACTCAACTTGATAATATTTTCACTAACAAGCCTCCAAATCGAGTAACCCCATTAATCCATCAACTCTCCACCACCATTAGCTATATTGACCGCTGCTACCCACTATTGACTACTGTTGACTATGGTTAACTATTTTTGAATAGTTTTGACATTTTTAATCATGGAAAATGATAGTAATTCATGGTTGAATATCATTCACAATGGTTGATATAGTTGATGAGCTCAAGTATTGCAACAATAAAGGCTACCCAATCTTGGTTAATCACACTTACATTATCAACTAGTGGAATCATAAACTTGTGAAGCACTGCACAGAGCTTATACAATCATCAAGTGTAGAAATGAGTTGTTGAATAAATTATGTGTTCTTTTCTTCTTAGAAAATAAAACCATATGTAACTAGCTACAACAAAGAACTAGAACTCTGTAGCATGAGTCTTCTAGACATGGAATATCTGAGGGATTATTGGTTGATGCTATAGAACTCCTTATCTCCTTTAGAATTAAACATCATTGTTGAAAGTAAAATAAAATATAAATGTTCAATGCTACATAAAGGACATGGAAACTAAAAGGTAAATTCAATGCTACAAGATAGACCTATTCTACAACGTGTTGAATCACACAACATATCCCATACCAATCATAGGTTATGACATGTTGGCGAAGGAATAAATCACATTAATAGAGATAACATAAATGCTATAGATATAGAAAAATAGAAACATTCACATCATAAACTACATAAGCAATGCACAACAAATATGTAGGCGCATTCACTAGTAGCCTATCCAACCATACTCTGCCCAAAGAGGACTGGTGAATCCCTTCCTTACAACTTGAATTAAATCAAAAGGATGATAATACTTTTATTCATAAAAATATTCAAAATTATAATCTCTAATATGCGGTTCTTTTAACCCTACCTTTAATCAAACTAAAACATATGACTGTCTACCCTAATAGAGTCATATATGAGAATATTTGTACTAAGATATCCTTGGCTCCCTATCAAGGAAATCCAAGTTATGAAGTAATAGTCTTACCCCCAAATCACTAATTCCTCCTTCATCAATGTTGTGATGGAACAACAACCCATTCCCCACTTAAATTTTTCTTTAATCTTAGTGTGGGGATGCACACTTTTCTTTTCTTTTCATGAGTTATCTTTCTCCTAATCTTCATCTATGTGCTTGGAACTTAAAGCACTAAATTTAGGTTCCCTCCCCCATCTACTTCTCATAGTGCTCCCTTCTTACCTTTTCATCATCGGGCCCTAATCAAATGTCCACACATGCACACTTTCTTATTTCACCGATGAAGACGCCTCACAACATCGTTGTTGGAAGTTAACAACTTGCTCTCGTCCTCATACTCCCATCCATTTCGATGATGAAGATGATCCCTTTTCTCTCCCATTCACAACCCAACTAATTGCGTGACATTCTCTCTAGAGTTTACCTCAATAATTACCTCCCCTCACGAGCCTTTCATATCGACCACTGCATAAGTCTTTTCTTCTCTGACATGTGGCAAGGTAATAGTGGCCAACATTCATTGGCAGATTCTTTTCATCGTCATTTCTTACTTCAGACTCTTTCTTGTACCTCCTCTCCCCGCCGACGATGACATCACTCTTTGCTATCCAGCTGTCAGATTTCTCATCCTACATGTCATATGAAACAAGTCTTCGTTGATCACTCCTCCATCGTAGATCTTGTTGATATTATTGTATCTACATGAGGTATTAACCTCTACGTGTAAGCTTTGATGAGACTGGAATATTCTGGGAAGTAAGAGAAACCCTAAACAAATGTGTATAAACCCTAGAAGACATGTTGGCTCAATAAAAGAATTAATATTTAAGTGTTAACCTCTAAAAGAAGAATTCATCCTGGACAGGTGACAAAGAGCACTAAAATAGAGGGTGCTAGAGCTCATTTGTCACTCTTACTCTCACAATTTCATAAGACTAGTAATGCGCAAGTTTGGAGAGGGAATGCAACTATAGCTGCTACAACTGGGATTTTGGCTTTTGGTTGGACTTTCTCTTGGTTATGGTTTGGACTTTCTACTTGGTCTTTGGTTATTATTTCTTGGTATGCTACCCTTGGAGAAAGGTGCGCTACCTTGGTTGGCTATTGTTCTACTTCTAGAATTATTCTATCTGTCAAGGTTAAGGTGCTCCTGGGTGGCCTTTGTGCCTATGGTTGGGTGACAATATTGATATATTGTCATGGAAAAATGAGCACATCTCTTTATTTCTAAGAGGTTATGGGCCCACACTATCTTCAGACAATCTAACCACTAGAAGATATATTGGGAAGTTATTTGTTAAGATTGTTGTGGCACTAGTTACAGCTGCAACTAGGTTTTTTGATTATGCAACTGCAACAAACCCTACCCCTTGTGTTTGGGCACTTATGATGAAATGTTTGACCTAATTCCTTGAAATCCTAGTGCACCCTAGCTGAGTGCACCTCTTGTGATACAGATTATTTTGTGACATGAAGGCAGAAATATAACCGAGATATAATAATGAAATACATAAAAATATAGAAGAGAACACATAAATACACTGAAACCCAACTTCTATTACTGAATAAGATAGAAAAACATTGTAGAACACAAATTGGCAGAATGGGGTAGCCTATCTCTGAAAGGAACGAGATGTTGGCTATGATTCATTCACAACATGATTTACACTCCATTGCATGCTTAAATGGACTCTTTCACCTCAATTATAGAGAGTGAGAGGAGAACAATTCCCATGATGCATGTGGGATAAATTGGACTAAGTTTATAAAATTCCATAGGCATGTAAAACACTAGGACTTCCCGAGTGATCACACATCCCAATACTACTCTATCCTAAGCGCGCTTAACTATGAAGTTCTAATGGGATATGATGCATTAACGCTATGTTGTAGGCATGTACATAAGACCACTAGGAAATAATTACATGATGTCTATAATTAACAAATGAAGATGAAATTACAATCCATTCCCCATCAAAAGGGTGAATATCGTGGTTTATCAAAACCATAGGCTCAAAATGGTGATTAAGTGGAAAAGGTGGATGGCCATAGAGATCCATCTGGATCATTCCTCCCCCGTTAGGAAGCAATGGTCCCCATTGCATCAATTTCCCTTGGGAGACATGGAGACTTCTATTAGATTTGAAGCTTGGTATGCTGCTTGCCTTTCTGAAGAAGTTGTCCTGCTTAGCTTGTTGAAGGATGTCATGAACCTATTGTTGGAGGGGTTGGATCCATTCAACCAATCTAGCTGCATGATCTACATGAGTGTGCGAGGACTCTATTGGTGAAGACATAGCATGAAGAGTATGAAGGGTTATGTTATAACCTTGCTTGAATGGGCAATGTGGAGGCACCCCTGCAGATGCATCAAGAACATATTGGTACTCTTATACAATCTTGTTGATCTTCTTATGCTAGATAGAAAGGTCTTGGGATGAGTCTGCAATGGTTGCAGTGTCCTTCTGTTCACCCTCTGATCGGATTGTGAAGAGGCTAAACTGTGCAGTATGAGAGATTACTTTGTGGCATTTTTTTGGTGGGACAATAGTCAGAACTACCTTTGGTATCTTGTATAGCTGACCCCCCAGAGAAACAATGAAGCTACAAGGTCGAGACTCATAAATATCATGACTCCTCCACATATATGGTTGGCCTAATAAAACATCACAAACTTCCAGTGGGGCAACATCACACAATATCTCATCCTTGAAGGGTTTGATGCCGTAGGACATGAGACACTACTGGCTGACACATAGATATTGACCTTGGCGAAGCCACCCGATGTTGTATGTCTGTGGGTGTGGTGTTTTTGGAAAATCCAACTGCTTAACAACCTCTATTGAGATGATGTTCTTTTGGCTTATGCTATCAACAATAAAATGCAATGGGGTCCCCTTCATCCACATCTATGAATGGAAGAGTCACTCCCCCTCCTCAGGATCCTCTTTTGGTTGGAGTTTTGCAGTTGCAACAATAGCAGTGGGTTCTGCATCAATGATCTGTCTCCTTTTATTATTTCTTAATCAATTTCCAAGTCGGGGTTCGACTCTTTGTCTTTGATCTTGGCCACCAATGACTATATTGAGTGACAGTCATCAGTGTTGTGCCAAGGGATTTTGTGGAACTCACACCACTTTCCAATGTCTTTCTTAGACTTCCCGTTACCCTTCTTTTCCTGCATCTAGGACTGGCTCTCTTGAGGTTGTCCTTCCTTGCTCTGTCCTTCATTATTTGAGTTAGAGTTTCCTTTGGCATGCTTCTCCCACTTACTCTACTGCTTGAATTTTTTCTCAATTTTGATTGCATATCGATAAGCAACTCCCAGTGAGGAGATGTCTAATAAATCCATCTCTGTTTGGATGTACATGTGTAGACCACTGTAGTACTTCAAAACCAGGTGTCGCTTGGAGTCTTTTATAACTAGATTTGAGTGCAAGGTATGAAAGATGGTGGTGTACTACAACACTATCTGGTCTCTTTTTTGACACAAAGTTTTCCATGTCATGTATTAGTCATCATAATTTACGATATGGTAGAACTCCTCCTTTAGGGAATCTACAAAGGCCACCCAAGTGGGTTCTCTCCCAAATAGTGTAGATTCATCCACGGTGTACCTCTCCCAGTAAACTTCCCACCAAGCTCTGATACAGGGAATAGATTTAAGGAATGCGAAGGTGATCTTTTCACTGTCGATTTTTTTTTGGATAGAGTAATAACCTTCTAGCAGATTCAACCATTTTTCTAGAGCATGTGCATCTATCTTGCCTTCAAATAAGGGGATATCAAAATTGAATGTACCTTGAAGGGTGTCGCACTTTCGAAATGACTTCTTGTCAAATATTCCTTAGCCTCCGCCATCAATAGTCTTCGAAGGATCCAAGTGAAGTTGTCCATCATCTCGTTCCTTTGTCGTGTGAGAGCTTCCTTGAGCAACATATTGAAAGGATATCCTACTCTACCATCTCTCTTTTATTCCACCATGGGAGGTCGCTTGGGATAGCGAGAGAGGTTTTCCTCAAGAGAAACTAGCTCGAGACCCAAATCTCTATACCCTGACCTCGTTCGGGGTCTGCTCTGAGAAATAACAAGGATTATGCTACTCTGATACCACTGATCTAGATTATTTTGAGAATGACATGAAGACAAAAATATAACCGAGATATAACAATGAAATATATAAAAGTATAGAATAGAAAAAATAAATACAGTGAAACCCAACTTCTATTACTGAATAAGATAGAAAAACATTGTAGAACACAAACTTGCAGAATGGGGTAGCCTATCTTTGAAAGGAAATAAATGTTGGCTATGCTTCATTTGTAACAAGCTTTACATCACACTCCATTGCATGCTTAAAGGG
>ML838585.1:8787-19889 GCA_009831015.1 Picea engelmannii
AGACCCGCAAGAGATAGAATATGAGGACGAGGATATGGAGATGCTGGAGCAAGATCTAGCAGGGGTAGATCTGGAGCATTTGGAGCACACCTATAGGCAGCAAAAGCTTTACACTATACCCAGAGACCAACTGCGAAAGGTGCACAAAGTTTTTCTCAACTCTTCAGCTGGATCTTCAGCACACACTAGCAAGGCCTTGTGAATACAGGGTAACCAGGCAAAGAACTCAAATAAAACCCAGAAAGATGAAAAGAAAAGGGGGAGAAAATCCACAAATAAGCTAATACAGGAAATAGGAAACTTCATGGTAAACTCAGGGTAGGCCCATCTAATCTCGGATAGCTTCCCTCCCCTTTCCGCGCCGCCATCCTCATGAAGATCATATCATGGAATATCAGAGGTCTCAATGGACGTAGCAAACAAAAAATGCTACGAGAGCTGATAATAAGGGAAACACCAGACATTGTTCTATTGTAGGAAACAAAATGCGCATCTGAAGACATCGACAGGCTAATTCCCTATTGTTGGAGGCAGGGAAGAGCGGCCTCGATCGACGCCACAGGAACGGCTGGAGGACTGACAATCCTCTGGAACACCCAAGCCATGTTGTTGGAAAACTTCTTCACCACCAAATGGTCCATCACAACTGAGTATAGGATTATAGGCTCAAACAAGCCCGGACATCTGACCAATGTCTATGGCCCGGCCACTCCGCGAGACAAGCAAGCCTTCCTCAAAAGTCTAAGTTATTTAGCCAGTCTCACACAGAACAACAGATGGATTGTTGGGGGGGATTTCAACATCGTCCGCAGTTTGGAGGAAGAAAAAGGTGGCTCGAGGAGGCTGGATCAAGAATCTAGAGATTTCAATGACCTAATAGATGACCTTCATCTCATCGACCTAGAGGTTGGAAACAACATTTACACCTGGAAAAAAAGAAGGACAGGAACACATCAAATAGCTTGCAGACTTGATCGATTCCTCACCTCGAAAACTATCATGATGGAGGGCACAGCATTGGAATCTACCATCATGAACCTCTCTGGATCAGATCACTGGCCCATACAATTATGGCCGGATGTCCCAGCTACAACTGGCAAAAAACCCTTCAGATTTGAACAGTTCTGGCTAGAACACCCGGACTTCCAAGCAAACATCCACAACTAGTGGAGGGAGGCAGCGATTCCTCAAGAATCCAAGATGTATAAGTTCAAGCAAAAGTTAAAAAACCTCAAACAAACTCTTAAACAATGGAACATGCATACCTTTGGCAACATTTTTGAATCCCATAAAATACTGTTAGTACAAATGGATGAAATTCAACAACAGATCAGAGACCAAGGGCTGTCAGAGGAACTAAAAGCCCAGGAAAGGGAAGTAACTCAACAGTTGGAAGCGAGGAAGAAACAGGAAGAAATCTTATGGAAACAGAAGTCGTGGGTTCAGTGGCTCAAAGAGGGAGAATGCAATACCAAATTCTTTCACAGAACTGTCATCTAAGGGCAACATTCTAATAAGATCACACATCTTATCTCGGATGAAGGGGAAACCATCCACTCCCATGCTGATATGGAAACGACCCTGCTGGATTATTTTCAAGGTCTGCTCACGGAGCCCATCCAAGATCGACATGAGGCTATCAATAAGGTCACGTGGCATGTGCCTTCCCTCATCACCCAAGAACAAAATGCGTCCCTCCTTCGGCCCTTCACCATCAAGGAAGTAGACCAGGCACTTCTGGAAACCCCAAAGTGCAAAGATCCTCGGCTTGATGGCTTCACTAGCGAATTCTTCCACCACTGTTGGCCGATGATAAGGACCGAGGTCTGGGAAATTCTGGAAGAATCTCAAGCCACGGGACAGGTCCTCCAAGCTCTTAATGCTACTTTCCTTACCCTGGTTCCCAAAGAAGGGCAAGCTTATCACCCCAAGTAGTACCGGCCCATAGCTCTCTGCAACGTCATCTACATACTCCTCACCAAGGTGATAGCTCGAAGACTCAAGGCCATCCTACCAACAATCATCTCCCTTGAGAAATCCGGATACGTCGAAGGAAGGCAAATATTGGACAGTGTTATCCTGGCACATGAGGTAATTCACTCCTTGCAGAAGACCAAAACCCCTGGTATGCTCCTCAAGTTAGACCTCTCCAAAGATTTTGATGAGATAAGCTGGGATTATATGCAGGCAATGCTTCTGGCTTTTGGTTTTGATCCAGACTGGGTAAAGTGGATTATGAATCTTACCTCCACAGCTTTCTTCTCCATTCTCATTAATGGAGTCCCCTCACGACCCTTCTCTCCTTCTAGAGGGATTAGACAGGGTGATCCCCTTTCCCCTTTCCTCTTCATCATCCTGGCCGAAGGCCTCAACCGCTCCATTCATGCAGCCCTAGGTAATAACCTTCTGACCGGCTTACCCTTGCATGACATCTCCCCCCCTATATCACATAGCCAATTTGTGGATGACACCCTTCTAATGGGCAGCCCCACTGTCCGTAAAGCTAACTCCATCCAGGAGATCCTCCAGACCTTCTCTGACGCATCCGGCCTAGATTGCAACAAGGATAAGTCTCAAATCTTCTTCTTCAAAATGCCCCCACTGATACAGCGCCACATCTTGGATATCCTGGGTTTCAACAGAAGCTCCCTTTCGTCCAAATACTTAGGCATCCCCTTGATCGATAATTCCCTATGCAATTCCTCTTGGGAGCCCCTCCTTTCCTCTTTCTCTAAACGGCTTTCTTCCTAGACTTATAGAGCTTTGAACCTTCCCATCCACCTCATTCTCCTCCAAGATGTTCTTGAGGCCCTACGGATCTATTCTTTCTCATCTCTGGTTGCCCCAAAGTTCGTCATCACGACCATCAAAAACCTACAGAGAAACTTCATTTGGCAAGGCCTCAACAAAGGCAAGAAAATGGCAGTAGTCAGCTGGGACAAACTCTACCAGCCCAAAAAACAAGGAGCACTGGGACTAAAGGACCCCTATATAATGAATAAGGTCCTTAGTGCCAAAATTTGGTGGCGCTGGCTAAAGAACCCAAAGGACCTCTGGGCCAGGCTCTGGAGGCAGAAATATGCCCCAAATGTGGCTGAGAAAAACCTAATCCGTTGGAATGGAGACAACCCAGGCTCCTTAATCTGGACAACAGCCAGGCAGAACAGACAATTGGTGACTCAACATGCTTTTTGGGAGATTAGAAATGGGGAAACGGCTCTTTTCTGGCAAGATTTCTGCCAGCAATGGCCAGCTCTAAAAGATGAAGAATGGGCTAGTGAAATATGCGCCCTAGCCACACGAGCAGGCCTGAAAAGGGTGGTGAACTACTGGCAGGACAATCCCACGGAGGACACCTAGAGATGTCGACACTTGGATAGGGAATGCCTAAATCTGGAAGCGCATTTAGAGATGATGCCTTTGCAAGAAGAGTTAGCTAAATGGAAAATACCTAAAATAGTAGGAGAAGATATGCTTCGATGGGGATACAAGCCACAGGGCACCTTCAGTACAAGGGAAGCATACCAACTTAAAACTCAATCAAACCTCCTCCCGGCTCCGAAGATCTGGAACAAAATCTGGAGTCTTAAACATTGGCCTAAGATCACTCTTTTCCTCTGGCTGGTCTCCCACTCTAGCATTCTCACTTGGGACAACCTTACGAAAAGAGGATTTGTGGGCCCTTCCCTTTGCATACTATGCGGAGAAGCAGAGGAAACTGTGAACCATCTCCTCAATTATTTCCCTTACAAAAGTCAAATATGGGATCAAGCGGCGATCATCATGCGCACCTTAGACCGCCTCAGGGATAGCATCCTCGAAACTATAATGGAATGGAGAGACAAGGCTTTTCACTCTCCTTACCTTAATCACATTTGGAAACTCCTCCCTAGTTTTGTTCTCTGGCAAGTGTGGAAAGAAAGGAATAGGAGAATCTTCAGAAGCACCTCTATCCCGTGGCAACAGTGTTGGAGATACTTCCAGTGCAATATCATGGAGACTCTCCACCTGCGAAACTGGTCCAGCGCGGGCTTAAATTGTCCACCCTCTGAACTCCCTATCCTCCAGTATTGGTTACAACCTCCCTCTCTTCAGACTCTCCCCTCCCCTCCTGTCACAAACCCCTCTAGCAGTCCGTCCTCTTGGTCTCCCCCTCCGGAAGATTTCATCAAGCTCAGATTCGATGGAGCGTCCAAGGGTAACCCAGGGGAAGCCGACTATGGAGTAGTCTTCCGCAACCATCATGGGAATATACTCGTCATAGGTTCCGGTTCCATCGGGCACTCGACGAATAACACAACAGAACTCTGGGGACTTATCAAAGGTTTGCAATTGGCCACAAAAAACAACTTTGCCAAGTTAATTGTCGAAGGGGACTCACAAATCATCATTGGCCTACTGCGCAGGATCATAAATGGGGCCAATCCAGATAGAATCTTGCCAAGCTGGCAACTCTCACACGGCCTGAAAATCATAGCAGATCTAGTGCAACCAAATCAGGGTATAATTCCAGCTCACATAAGGAGGAAAGCGAATCAAGTCGCGGATGAATTGGCCAATCTGGGCACCAAATGGAGTGGTCCAGAACTCCACTGCGACTCAGCCCGGGATCATGATCATCCTATTCTACATCAGTGCATCCGCAAAGAGGAATCGGTGGATGTCCCCCCGGAGGGGGTGTTAGGGCGGGGCATGTGGCGAAGGGAGAGGGAGGGCATCAGCCACCATGGCACTGAGCCACGTGACGGGCTCGTGCCATAGCCCATGACCCTCCCATCAGTTTAAATTCTCTTTAAGTGGATTAACGGGTGCATTTATGCATCCTTGCTGCATCGTGTGTGAGGCTTTTATCCGTGTCGTCGTATGGATTTTGCAATTATGGTTTTGTCCCGTCCCTGTCTGCAGGTTGAAGCTCCTTGTCCCGTCCCCATCTACAGTTATGGTTTTGTCCCAGGGGAAGGTCGCGAAGGGGCTCTCCCTGGAAGCCTCGACGACCATCAGTTTCCCCCCTGACTCACCCTCTATAGACTCCTCCCCCCTGCCACAGTTAGCACATCCTCCTACTCCCCCTCCTGGACTGCCGAATTTGCAATTTGGGTGCTTAGCTCTACCACCCAACCTGGCGAATTCTTTCTTGCGCCCTACGATGGCTTTCATTGACCCCAAGTCATCCCCTGACCCTCCAAAGAGCTCGGGCGTTGAGCTTCCTCCATGCAGTAGGCACGAGGGTGCTGACTCTCACACCAGCGAGAAGTTTAAGACCAACCTAGAAATTCTCTATGGATTAGTTTTTGAGCTACGTCAAGGGGTGGTGGATCTCCAGTTTCGTCTGTAGGCCACCGATGAGTGGGTGGAGGCCTTCCTTCAAACACTTTCCTCCATGCAGGCAGCTTTCTCCTCAAGCGCGACCGAAGTGACCCCCTCGATGGAACCCAGGGTTTCTCTAGGTGGGGGGCATGATGAGCCACATTGCTCTTCAATGAAGGAACGCGTGCAGTGCATACAGGGAAGCAGCGCAGCAGAAAAGGACTTGGCAAGGGTCTGGGAGCATAGGGAGATCATTAAGGCGGATGGAACCACGGACGAAATGTAGGTTGAGCGACAATGGGAAGATGAGGTGACCTACATCGAGGAGGAGCCCTGGACAGTGGACCTCCAAGTTGCGTGGCTGGGATCTCCACTAGGTGTCTGAGTCGGTAGTGTCTTATTATGTCTTTTCAGTTGATGAACAATAGTTTATGCTCAGTTTCAGTTGATGAACAATCTTTTATTACTTTGCTGAACTATATGCTGGTTGGACTGGTTTCCCCTCTATTGGGGCAGTCCAAATATTACAGCACGACTATTATTGTTTTTTGTAACTCTACTATAGTTTTGGAAGGTTCCTAATATATTATACTTCTTACTTAAAAAAAAAAAAAAACATATTCAGCATAGTAAAAAAAAATGAACATCATAACAACAATGAACACATCATAATAATGATAATAAATACCTCCAACTGATGTTGTTCTCGAACTCTGTCCAAGATGAAGCTCTGCTCAAAACCGACTAACCTCTGAGCCAGCTAGGAACAGCCTATCTAGCTCCCTATCCCTAGGTTTCCTTACAGTTTCCTGGCCACCAAGCCCAAAATTCCAAGCAACAGGTGCCCCCTGTGAAAGTCCTCAAGTCTGTAAGCACAAAAATAGATACACAGTCTCCACTCATCCTCCTTTCTCCTCCCTCCAATCTCAAAAACAATATTACCCCCCCAAAAAAGAAGACCCCCTTCCCGAGTGTTCCCCTTGCCTTATCCTCCTTTCCTCATTATTCACTGCCTTATCCCCCCATTAAGTCTCAACAACCTTATCCCCCATTAAGTCTCAACCACCTTATCCCCTCGTCCATAAATGGGTCGATCTACCAATAAAATAGTATTATTAACGAAGTCTTTATAAGAAAAATTAATAATTCATTAAACTAATATTAATTAAACAAATATTTAATCATGATAATTAATTAATTAAACTAATATTCATTAAACAAATAATTAATCATGATAATTAATCAATTAATTAGGATAATGATCAACAATAGGCAGAACGCTTTGTCTATGGGTTAAACCCTAAGATAAGGTCCATGGTATGGATGTGGAAACCGTCTTCAGTAGCGAAAGCAGTTGAAAATGCATGTTATGTTGAGGAACACATGAGCTTAAAAGGAGGTATGAGATCAACCTTTCCACATCATCATGGATTCGTGGGGAAGGCCCCTAGGACCTTCTCCAGGGGAGGGAGCTCTAGGCCACCTCCTTATGGTAATAGAGTCACACCAAGGACAGTTTCTATAGGTATTTCAATGGCAGCAAGTGCAACATCCCGCTCATCACCAACGACGTAGGCAAGTCCACGACCTTCTCAGGGAGCAGCTAGTAGGGGCAAGGGTTTTAGGGGAAGGAACTCATTTCAGAGATTATCGTAGAGAAGTGCACAGGCTCCATCTCATGTTACATGTTGGGGATGTAGAGGAGCCCATTACCTGCATGACTTCCCAGATTTGCAAGAAGGATTTGTGCATAGAGAAAAAGAAAGGCCTCAATGGGAAGAGCAAGTGCCAGCCACCAGATTTATGCAACAGTTAATAATCACCAGGGAGAACATCAATCGATGGTGGTGGAATTGCCAGGTACATTAAATCATAACAATGTTAAAATTTTATTTGATTCTGGTGCTACAAATAGTTTCATTTCACCATCTTCATTAGAAAAGAGTGGGTTGACAGCCCACGATCACGATGATTTTAAACAAGTCGATATGGCTTCAGGGGAAAAACAAGCAGTAGGACCTAGTGTTGATAATTGTCTAACAGACCTGGGAATGTGTACTACCGGCTTGAAGGTATATGTCAGTGCTCTTAGGAGGTATGACCTAATCATTGGAATGGATTGGTTAGAAGCCCATCGAGCTATGGTAGATTTTTTCGCAAAAACGGTGATTTGTGTTGATGATGAAAGAAGGCCAGTAGAGATCCACGATGTATCGAGAAAGGTGTCTCTATGCTTTATATCAACTATGAAGGTTAAGCGGTGCATGAGTCAAGGGTGTCAACTTTATGTAGTGGAAGTAGTGAATGAAAGGAAAGGGCCCTCCTTGGATCAATACCCTATGTTGTCATAATTTAAGTATGTTTTTCTGAACGAGTTGATAGGGTTACCTCCTAAGAGGGAGCTTGATTTTACTATTGAGCTAAAACTTGGTGCATAACCAATTTCCAAGACTCCATATAGGATGACAATTCCAGAACTTTGTGAGTTGCAGATGCAGTTGAAAGAGCTACTCGACTTAGGGCTAATAAGGCCTAGTGTCTCACCTTGGGGTGCACTAGTAATTTTTGTGAAGAAAAAGGATGGTTCCTTATGACTGTTTATAGATTACAGGGACTTGAACTGTGCTACAGTGAAAAATAGGTACCCAATGCCACGAATAGATGATCTCTTTGATCAGATGAAAGGAGCAACGATATTCTCAAAACTTGATTTTCGATCAGGGTATCACCTGTTAAGAATTAAGGAAGGCGATATTCCTAAAACTGCCTTTCGAACTCGATTTGAGCATTACGAGTTTGTTGTAGTACCTTTTTGATTGACCAATGCGCCAACAGTATTCATGAGCCTAATGAACGGTGTATTTCGGAAGTACTTAGACCGTTTTGTACAAGTCTTTCTAGATGATATCCTCATCTATTCCAAGAACAAAAGAGAACATGAGGAACACTTGCGAGTAGTGTTGTCCTGCCTTTGAGAGAACAAATTGTATGGGAAGTTGTCAAAGTGTTCCTTCTTCCAAAAAGAAATTCACTATTTAGGTAATATCATTTTCGGTGAAGGAATCTCTGTGGACCTGGAAAAGTTAAAGGCCATTATGGAATGGCCAGTGCCGAAAAATGCTTATGAGGTGAGAAGCTTCATGGGGCTAGTAGGTTATTATTGCAGATTTGTGGAAGGGTTCTCTAAAATAGTGAAACCCATCACCACTTTGCAGCGCAAGGGGGTCAGGTACGAATGGACGGAAGAATGTGATAGTGCATTCATCAAGCTTAAGAGGTTACTAACTAGTTCACTAATTATACGAGTGTCGGATATGGAAAAGGACTTCAAAGTCTTCATGGATGCCTTGAAGCAAGGGTTGGGGGCCGTGCTAATGTAGGATGGAGGAGTGATAGCTTATGTGTCAAGGAAGTTGAAGAAACACAAGGAACTTTACACTACTCATGATTTAGAGTTGGCAGCTGTAATGCTAGCTCTGAAACTTTGGAGGCACTATCTAGTGGGGCAAAACTTTGAGTTCAAAACAGACCATGAAAGTTTAAAACATCTCTTCACTCAAATGGATCTTAATGCCAGGCAGAGGAGATGGAGTGATTTTATGAGTGAATATGATTTTGGTATTTCATACATCAAGGGAAAAGAAAATGTGGTCGTGGATGCCTTGAGTAGGAGACCACATGTCTTCTCCTTGGTACCCTTAAAAGTCAATCTGAGGGAACGTGTGTTGACACAACTCCTTGGAGATAGTTGGTATTTAAAGGTTGCTTCAAACCTCCAGAGTGGGAGGCAATTAGATCCAAAGTATGAAGGATATAGCCTAGAAGCAGATAGACTATTAAGATATCGAGGAAGGATGTACATCCCCAAAGGTGGGGATATTTGAAGCATCATACTGAAGGAATCCCATAGAGAACTTTATTTTGCACATATGAGTGTGAAGAAAATGTATGCAGACATGAGGAATCTCTTTTTCTGGGTAGGATTGAAGACCGATGTAGTCCATTTTATCGCTAAGTGCCTTGAGTGTCAACAAGTGAAAGCCAACCACCATCACCTAGCAGGACTCCTACAACCACATGATGTTCCTATGTCCAAGTGGCAAGTCATTTGTATGGGTTTTGTTCTGGGGTTGCTGCTCACATCTCATAGACACAATGTCATTCTTGTGATAGTTGATAAGTTAACCAAGAGTGTTCATTTTATTCTGGTTAGAGACACTTACAATGTCACTGATGTGGCACACGTGTTTGTAAGTGAGCTCATACGTTTGCATGGGATACCCAAGGAGATCATTTCAGATAGGGACTCCAGATTCACTTCTAGGTTTTGGACAAGTTTGTTGTCAGCGTTGGGGACTAAGTTGAGCTTAAGCACAACTTATCATCCTGAAACAGATGGGAAAACTGAGAGAGTAAATCAAGTCATGGAAGACATACCTAGGATGTATTTCATGGATAATCAAACCCATTGGGAGAAGTACCTACCTTTGGTAGAGTTCGCCTACAATAACAGTTTCCATAGCTCCATCAGAATGCCACCCTACGAAGTTCTGTATGGAATGCCATGCATAACACCATTGAATTGGGAAAGATTAGAAGACCAAGTACCAGTTGGGCTAGAATTGATTCAAGAGATGGAGGAACAAGTGATATAGATTAGGCAGAGACTAAAGGAGGCACATGATAGACAGAAAATTTATGTTGATGCACATAGGACTGATGAAAGTTATGAAGTGGGAGATTAGGTTTTCATTCGTATCAGGCCTAATAAGAGTACCATTCAGTTCGGGAAGGGGAAAAAGTTGTCACCTCGATTTATAGGACCATTCAAAAACCAAGATAAAATCGAACTTGTTGCCTATCGTCTCATACTTCCACCCCACTTGCATAAAACTCATAATGTTTTTCATGTATATGTTTTACACCATTATGTTGCTGATGAGTCACATAAACTAAATTGGAAGGAATTTCAGGTATCGGACGCGGGAACCCTCATGGTACAACTGTTACGCATATTGGACCATAGAGTCCAACACCTTAGGAACTGTCTGGTAGATCAAGTTAAGGTCCAGTGGGACAAGTATAGTCCAAGATATGCTACTTGGGAGGATGTCGATACATTACAATGAGATTATCCCTCAATTTTTTGACCACCTCGAGAATATGTTTCTCGAAGGTTGGGTGTATGTAACACCACCTTTTGACTTAGATAGCTAGGATTATGTGAGGCCTAATCACCTTTATTTTCTATTCACTATGAAACTATCAATGATACACTTGAACTTTTAAGACATATGAACCTTTATGAATGTTTAAATGTTATTTGAATGATGATGGATATGATGCGATCTACTATGTGAATGTAAATTCTATGAATGTTTAAATGTTATTTGAATGATGATGGATATGATGTGATCTACTATGTGAATGTATATTTTATAAATRATTAAATKTCACTTGARTGATGATGGATATGATGTAATCTATTATGTGAATGAGAAATCTATGAATGTTTAATGTTATGTGAATGATGGTGGATATGATGCAATCTATTATGTAAATGAAAATTCTATGAACGGGTAACGTTAGCTGAATTATGGGGATATTATGAGATCTATTTCTAACTTGAAAACTTTGATATTAAAGTTGTTTGTACGTGGATACCGAATTAATATTATGGTTGTATACAATTACATGATGATAATGCATAGATATGTATGAGTTTGTGTTATAGACTAATTTGCAGGTCAATGGGCTATGAAATAGCCAAGGGATAATGGTAATAAAAGTGGATG
>ML838586.1:15021-55636 GCA_009831015.1 Picea engelmannii
TATTGGGGGCTATAAAAGGGGGTATATAGTAAAAATAGGGGATATCTAGTCAAAATAGGAAATTTTTATTGGAAAGATGTATTTGGAGGGGGGTTCAACAAAAGGATTTTGGGAGGTGTTTTTCAATATCTAGGGAAATTAGAGGTATTCTTTAATATCCCATAGGCGCACATGCTATGTCATAGGTTCACTAAGTGGAGACCCTGTGCTTTGTTTCCACTCCACATCATTTTTTTTACGGGCACTCTAGAAGGCATCCTATTAGTGATGAACAATACAACACAAACATATTTCCCATGCCACATTAACATTGCGTTGTGTTGCACATTATTGCAAAAAAACACATATAAAGTCACTTTGCATCAAGTTTGTGTCAAAATCATGTATATTGTATCATTTTAGTGTCATAGTGCATCATCTTTCTGTTGTATAGCCATCATAATAACATTGACATACATAACATTTTTATCATATTTTAGTCATATTTGTGTCGTATTTGTTTCATATTTGTGTCATACTTGTGTCATATTTCCATCATGCTTGTTTCGTGTTTGCATTATATTTGCATCATGTTTGTGTCATATTTAATTATTATTGATTATTTAATAACAACAATTTTTTGTAATTACTATTTTTATAATATTTAAGTATTTATGAGAATGATTATTACTATAAGTCTATTTTACAACATACTAATCATGAGAGCAAAAACCATGTGTGTGTGTGTGTACACCCCACTAACATTCAATCAGTTTCACACCATGAAAGCAAGAAACTATGTATCCATAAACACAATTGTGAAAATGTACAACACTAACATTCAATCAATTTTAGACCATGGAGGCAAAAAACCATGTATATATACAATAATGAAATTTTAAATTAAATCATAAAATCACTGTGTAACTTTTTCTATAAACAAGTGGTAAATTGCCACCCCCAAGGAAATGCCAACTTTGTATATAACATTGCATGAAAAAATATGTACACGTATATGGAAATGAAATGAAATTGACGTCAAAAATTGATTGAATTGTTGTCATCTCTCTCCTCGTCTTCTAAACCGTCCTCGTGTAAAAACATAATGATAGAATATGAATTCAATAAAATAAAAAAGTGCTAACATTATTTTTTGGTAAAAAATACTTCTCATATTCACAGAAAAATATTTACATTAGCAACAAAACAAAAGAGAAAGTGGAAGGGTATATCCAATGAGAATGGTATCCTCTTGTCAATTGGATTTAGCTCAAGTGGTTGGGAGGAATGATTGTTATCCTCCCCACCTGGGTTCAATTCCTGTAAGTGACATGTTGAGCTCATAATGGCTATATTGTTGTAATGGATTCAAGCCCCGTTGTTGACCGACCTCGTGCCATGAAGATTCTAGGGTTTACCCTGGGTACTGTTAGGACCATGATTTTCATAGCTAAGGTTAGAGGTTTGTCAACAATTTGCAAAGTCATGCATGTTAGCACCCATATTGTTTTTATGCCTGGCATCATCTAACATCTCCAAGGGTCAGTTTCAAAAGGAATCTTATCATTTATTATTTCCATTTCCATTTGCAACTGTGTGCTGCAAAATTTTCTACGCGTTGTGCAGAGCACTTCACCGTGCAAAGGATTCTGTCATGCAGTGGATTTCCTTGCGCAATGGATTTCATCGCGCAGTGGGATGTCGTGCATGGGATGTTGTCACGCATAGGGTGTTGTCGCACAGAGGATGTCATCATGCAGTGGATTTCGTCGCGTAGTGGATTTCATCGCGCAATGGATTTCGTTGCGCAGTGGATGCTGTCGCGCATAGGATGTTGTCGCGCAGTGGATGTTGTCGCGCAGAGGATGTCATCGCGTAGTGGATTTCATCACGCAGTGGATGCTGTCGCGCATAGGATGTTGTCACGTAGAGGATTTCATTATGTAGTGGATTTCATCACGCAGTGGGTTGTCGCGCATAGAATGCTTTCGCACAGAGGATTTTCCTACGCACAGGCTACAGGTCGCGCTGTGCAAATGACTGGTTTAGTGGTCAACTTCAAGATCACTTTATGACCAACTGGAGAGGAATTTTGAAAATCCCTGAGATTTTTTTGTTGAGGACAAAACAAATAATAAAAACCTCTCTCATATTTGAAAAACGTTTCACATTTTGGGAGATTAGAAGGAATATTTGAGCCCTATTTTTCAGTTTTCATGATTTCCTGCCCAAGACATGTTTTTGCGACACATATTTTTTACATATGGAAATGAATTTAAAGAAACCGAGAGAGGTTTTTGTTTATAATGAGATTAAATACAAAAACCTCTCTCAGTTCCAAAAAATAGTTTTTTATTAGTGAGATATGATGTCATCTTTAACGCCTATTTTCCTAGTTTGCTGCACAATCCGCTGCATTTTTTGTTGTAGGTTACTGTTGCATAACAGACTTGTTGTTCAGGAGTGTCAGAGTTTCTAGAAATGCACATGATAACTTATCACAACCATATGGTCGAATTTTGATCATGACCAATGATTGTAAAAAATATTTCGGTTACGATTATGATTTGGCAAAGTCGGGTTTTCTATTTTTAGTAAATCCGTTGAAGTTATTGTTCTCTTTCAAAGAAATCGGATCCATGATTCTAGGAGAGAGTAGTTCGACCCTAGCAGCCAAGGGTGACATTAGTTTTCTATATATGGGGATCCTTTTCATGTAAAAGAGGTTGGTTGGCGAAATAGTGTAGACATTGACTATTTATTGTAGTTTGTTTTGATACGATTGAAACTTAATGCAAAAGTCTTGAAGCTTTGATGAAAAGATTCTAACGGTGGCAGTCTGATGTATTGTATTATTTCTTTGCGTATGTGATTTCTTGTGCTCTTATATTCACATATGTAATTTCTATCTAAATTGGAACGTGATTTCGAATCTAGAATTCACAATGCAGTGCTCTAGATTCGTGCCATTTAGACAAACTGCGATTCTTCTAAGTTAACTCTGAATTCATCCCCAACGGTGCTCCGATTTGCTTCATGTTTTTTTCTCTCGCCACACACAATGATTTTTAACTGAAGACTGTTGCTCATTTAGCCTTTATCCTCTCGAGTTAAGTCACTGAGTCATTTGTTTCTATCATTTTCTTAAATCGACTCCATTTCCCAATGGTACTTTCTCTCTTGCTTGTCCTACCATCCCTTTTAAAACAAAAATAAACTTGTCCTATTGTAGAATCTGACCTCTGTGCATTTATTGATGAAATATTTGAGTTATTACCAGTCATTAGACGTACAAGAGAGCCCTCTCTGATTGTATAGGTTAGAAAACAATCTAAAGTTGGTTGAAACAATTACCTCGGGGCTTTCTTTGATGCAGCCTAAAGAAATTACCGAGTGCTAAAAGGTACTATCCTTGAAACGAAGGGAAGTACTTGGGGGTTTTCCCTAGGATTTATAACTTGGAAGAAAAAAAAATGACATCCTCTTCCTTAAGGCAAATAGAACAACTATGAAATCAAAATAAGCCCCATAATCTAACAATTTGGGATCCTTAATCAACAAACACCCTTTTGCTAGTAGTTGCACATGTACCTCCTCTTTCCATGACTAAAAAAAAGCATCCAAAGAACTGACCTCACTTCTCAAAAATATAACAGTGTTTGTTCCAGATAGGATAAGAGCTAATCATTATGATATAAGCCACACCGTAATCTAGTAATCATATTATGCCAAGAGTAACCAGTAATCAATAGTATAGGGAAACATAGACCTCAATACACATCTATTCCTTATATCACTTGTACTATTATGAAACTTGTTACCTATCTCATTATACCCCATGTATTATCCATATCTAATCCCATGCAAGCTTACTCATATCAAATATACTTACACAGTAAATTGTATTACCATTGTATGATTTGTATCAATGCTATTAGTAGATCACTAGTAGAGAGTTAAGATGGATAAGGTATATTGTAATCAAGCTCCTTACTTGTTATAGCTGAGTTTCCAAAGAACAAACAAGGTTGAAATTCTTAAACAATGTCAAGACTAGAAAGAAAATATTGAATCAAAGATCTAGAATCCCCTAACAAAACAACCCTCAAATGCAGGTGCYCTTATAGAACACTTKCCACCTATGACTGAACATGCTCCCCACAAGACCTCGCAAAAGAGTACTCCCATAAAATATGTTTCAATATTTCCTCCTTAAGGTAAGAGTAGTAAAGTACATCAAAGAGGCCACTATTGGCTAGACAAGACTTGGTGGAGAGGCCTTGATAAATCACTATCCAAGCAAACATGTAGAGCTTATAGAAAACCCATACTGACCATACACCATGCAATCTCCAAATCCAATGGTTCTTAGCATTTGATGAAACCCATCGTGCATTCAAAACTATGCCAAACTCATGCCTTTGATGCGAAATGGAGTACATTTTACACTAAACATACTAAGTCAAAGGATGTCCAAAACTCTAATCCTAATCGCACTAAAAGGGCCCTAGCATATCAATGTTCAATTTGAACAGATCTTCCTGCAAAATGAGCCCAACTATCCTAAAAACATGAGTTGTTATGTAAGAGACAAAGCATACTCTTAAGCCATAAAGTGTCAATCCTTCCAAGAGAAAGAATTGGCATTCCATAGGTCCCTCCAGAAAAAAAGATTCTTCCTATTGAATCTCCTTGCATGAAAGTAGGGAGATTATAGACACAAGTGCCCTTTAGCGTCCAACTCCAAATCAACCTTCTAGCCAAATCCCACCCTATTCTATTCTCTAAATATACCAATAAACCAAACTTGCCACTTTCCTCCAAGCTACCCAAATACTCCTGAGAATGAAAGAGCTTGTAATATAGAAATTACATGGATTAGTGATAATATCACATAAGCTAAACAAGACCCTAATTTTACCAACATGTTGAGTTGAAAACAATCTATGCTGCACCAAATCCTACCAAGGGGAGGTCCCCTTAAAACATTTGCTCACCCACTTTTTTGGGTATGTGTTATATTCTTTGCACGACTAGAACTAGTGTTTACATTGCGCCAGACATGCATGGGGGTAAGTGGGGGGCGAAGTGCCCCCTGCACGGGGGTTCAGGGGATACGCCCTCGAAAAAAAAATCTCGATTTTCGTGCCCATTTTTGGGCGATTTTTCGGCACATGGTTTTTCACCGATGGTTTTCTATTTCCGGTTAAGGAATTAAGGTTGTTGACTAATCCAGGTAATTGGATTAGGGTTTTGGATGTCGTTGGCTCCTATATGTATATTGTATTCTAAATAATGTATGATATGAATGGATATAGAATATGCTGGTTTTCCCGGTTTGGGTTTCCAGGGGAAAAATCTATGTGTAATGTGTGTATTGGCCATCATATCTTTTATGTTCTTTTATTGAAAATCTGTTTGCAGTAAAATATTGTACAAGGTTAAAATATACATTTGGTATCAGAGAAATTATTGGCTTCAGGGGGATGCCTTTGTGGTCAAGGGTTGGCTTGGGACTGTGATAAGCCTTGTTACAGTGGGAGCTCTGCAGTATTGATTCTTCAGGTGAAGAGAAATGGCGAGCAATTCAAAAATAGAGATCGAGAAATTTAATGAGAAAAATTTTGAGTTTTGGAAGCTCAAGATGAAAGATCTATTGGTAGACAGAGATTAGTGGGTCGTGGTGGATCCAGGTACTGCACCTACAGGAACGTCAGTAGATGACCAAGAAAAGTTAGATCAGAAGGCAAAGAGCACAATCCGATTGTGTCTCTCAGATTCAATATTACTAAATGTGTCAGGGGAAGCTACAACCAAGGAGTTATGGGATAAGTTGGGGAACTTGTATCAGTCTAAGTCCATGGTGAATAAATTGTTTCTGGGGAAAAAGCTGTATAACTTGAGGATGAGAGATGGAGATTCTGTGACAAAGCATCTGAACGCCTTCAACACTATGGTAAGTTAGTTGTTATCTGTTGAGATTAAAATTTTAGATGAAGATAAGTGTATTGGTTTACTGTGCTCTTTACCAAACTCGTGGGATATTTTGGTTGTGGCCATAGGTAGTAATACAACTTCCTTTAGTTTCGATGATGTGGTCTCATCCTTGTTGTCAGAGGAGATGAGACAGAAGAATATGGAAGGACAAAGCACAGATACATCATTTGCAAAAGGACACTCCTAGGATAGAAATAGATCTAAGTCCTCGAGTGGGAGATCTAAGTCTAAGGGTAGATATAAATCTCTCGAAAAGTTTGTAAAGGTATGCTGGAGATGTGGAAAATAAGGGCACTTAAAGAAGCAATGTAGATCCAAAAGTGTTGAGAAAGTGAAGGGATCTGAAGGTGCTTCCTCTACAGAAGAAAAGACCTCCAAGGAAGAAGGATGGGATGTGTACTTGTATTATTCAAGAACACATGCAGATCACAAGGCATGGTTGGTTGACTCAGGTGCATCCTTTCATATGACTCCCCACAGGGAGTGGTTATGTGAATATGAAAGGTATGATGGAGGTAATGTTTTCCTAGGTGATGAATCAACAACCATAATCATATGAAGAGGAAAATTCAAGTTGAGGCTCATAGATGGAAGGATTAGAACACTACCTAGTGTTCTGCACATCCCAGGATTGGCCAGAAATTTGATTTTTGTAAGAAAAATGGACGATGTAGGGGTAAAAACAGTATTTGAAAAAGGAACCCGCAGGATGGTTCGAGGAGTAATGGTGTTGCTGAAGGGAGTTCGAATTGGAACTCTGTATAAGCTCCAGGGAAGCACTATTAGTAATGGGTGCAATAGTTCCATTATTCCTAATATTGGAGCATAAGAAGAAAAAACTCCTATAGTATTTGGAGAAAAGGTTATGTCGTGGCATCAAAGACTGGGGCATATTAGAGAGAAGGGTCTTTAACTACTACACGGTAAATGTATGGTTGAAGGTATGTATAACTTCTCTCTGGATTTTGATTTCTATGAACATTGTGTATATGGGAAGCATAATCGGGTAAGATTCCCCTCTGGTGCAATGAGGGCAGAAGGAATTTTACAACTAGTGCACAGTGATGTGTTTGGAACTATGTCGGTTCCATCATTGGGAAAATATCTGTAATATGTATCATTTATAGATGACTTCTTGAGGAGTAGTTGGATATATTTCCTTAAGAAGAAATCCGAAGATTTAACATGTTTAAAGAGTTTAAGGCTCTTGTTGAGAATCAAACAGAGAAAATAATTAAGGTGTTGAGGATAAATAATGGTGGAGAGTTCTGCGGGAATGAATTTGAAGAATTTTGTAAGAAGTGCGGTATAGTAAGGTAGAAGACTACTCCATATACACCTTAGCATAATGGAATTGCAGAAAGGATGAACAAGACGCTCATGGAAAAATCAAGGTGCATGCTTAGTGGTGTCGGGTTAGGGCAAGAATTCTGGGCAGAGGCAGTGGGTATTGCATGTTACCTGGTCAACATATCACCCTCATCAGTACTAGATGACAAGACTCCACAAAAGGTATGGACTGGTAAGAAACCTTCTCTCACATATCTTAAGGTATTTTGTTGTGAGGCCTATGTTCATGTTCCAAAGAAAAACAAGAGTAAGCTAGATAAGAAGGCTGAAAAGTGTATCTATATTGGGTATAAAGATGGTCTCAAAGTTTATAATCTTTGGAACCCAGAAACTAAGAAGGTTGTGTATAACCGAGATGTGGTATTTAGAGAAATGAAGGATGTTGTCAAACATGAAGTCCTACCAAGCAGGGAAGAAACAGAGAAAATAGATTTTGAGCCAAAGGATAATGAATCCGACTCTACAGAAGAATAAGAATAAGAATAAGAAGAACCTCATACTCTAGTATTGAGGATATCAGTGCGAGAAAAAAGGCTACTAGAAAGGCATACTCCATCTAATTTCCATTCAAATTTTGCTTGTCTATTACTAATGATGATCCTAGAACTGTTAGGGAGGCACTGGATTCAGAGGATGGAAAACTCTGGAAAAAGGCCATGGTTGAAGAAATGACAACCTTGGATAAGAATGGGGCTTGGGATCTAGAGGAGTTGTCGACTGGAAGAAATTCCATTGGAAGCAAATGGGTACTTAAAAAGAAGTTGAATGCAAAATACCAAGTGGAGAAATACAAAGCTCGGTTAATAGCGAAGGGTTATTCCCAAGGAATTGATTTTGGTGAGATTTTTTCTCCTGTTGCAAAGTTAACTTCTATTATATTTTTGTTATTTGTTGTTGCTGTGTTTGATTTTGAAGTAGAACATATGGATGTGAAGACAACATTTCTACATGGGGATTTGGATGTAGAAATCTATATGAAGCAACCATAAGGATTTGTTGTGAAGGGGAAGAAGGAGCTGGTATGCAAGCTGAAAAAGTCCCTGTATGGTTTAAAACAATCACCAAGGATGCAGTGTAAACAATTTGATATTTATATGTTGGGACTTGGATTCACAAGAAGCAAAAAGGATCATTGTGTGTATTTTAAATTAATTGGTGATCATTTGATTTATTTGGTCTTGTATGTGGATGACATGTTGTTGATAGGAAACACCAAGGAGATTATCCAGGATGTGAAAACTTAGTTATCCTCTAAATTTGACATGAAGGATCTTGGTGTTGCAAATTTCATTTTGGGCATGGAAATTAAAAGAGATCGGAAAAACAAGAAACTTTGGTTAAATCAAAGAAAATATGTCAAGACAATATTGTAGAGGTTTAATATGCAGGAATGTAAATCAGTCAGGGTCCCTATTCATGTATGTGTAAAGTTATCTGTGGATCAGTGTACTAAGACACATGAAGAGGATGAGGACATGTCTTGTGTTCCATATGCAAGTGCGGTTCCCAGTTTGACATATGCAATGGTCTGTACTAGACCGAACATTACACATGCAATGGGATTTTTGAGAAGGTATATGTCAAAACCAGGAAAGGAGCATTGGACAACAGTAAAGAGGGTTTTCACGTATTTGCGTTGCATTACTAGTTATGGATTGTGCTACCAAGGAAGACGAGGTTTGGACATAGTGTTGGACATACATGGCTTTGTGGATGCAGACTGGGCTAGAGATCTGGATCATAGAAGATCTACAAGCGGGTATGTGTTTAACCTGTTTGGAGGAGTAATTAGTTGGATGAGAAAAAGACAGTCTGTAGTGGCACTTTCAACTACAAAAGTTGAATACATGGAAACCACTCATGCAAGCAAGGAGGAAATATGGTTACATAGATTGTGTTAAGGTATTGGGTTGATAGAATAAGATGTAAGGATATATTGTGATAGTCAGAGTGTAATTTTTCTAGCGAAGAACCCAACTTATCATTCAAAGACAAAGCATATTGATGTTCAATATCAATTTGTGAGAGACATGGTTGAAGAAAAGAAGGTGTTGCTGATGAAGGTGGACACTTTGAAGAATGTTGCAGATTCATTAACAAAATCTATGAGCCCTGAGAAGTTCTCTTGGTTTAGAGGATCTATGGGCATTGCTGCCCTGGATTGTTGACTATGTAACCTTGTAACCCCTTGTATGCAAAGAAAAAAAAAAGTGGGAGAATGTTGGGTATGTGTTAAATTCTTTGCACGACTAGAACTAGTGTCTATGTTGCGTCGGGTGCGCAAGGGGGTAAGAGGGGGGCAGAGTGCTCCCAATTTTTTTTCCTTGGTTTTCGTTCATGTTTTTGGGCAGTTTTTTGGCACATGGTGTTTCGTCGATGGTTTTCTATTCCCAGTTAAGGAATTATGGTTGTTGACTAATCCAGGTCATTGGATTAGGGTTTTGGATGCAACTGGATCCTTTATGTATATTGTATTGTAAACAATGTATGATATGAATGGATATATAACATACTGGTTTTCCTTGTTTGGGTTTCTAGGGGAAAAATCTCTGTGTAATGTGTGTATTTTCCATTGTATCTTTTCTGTTCTTTTATTGAAAATATGTTTGCAGTAAAATATTGTACAAGGTTAAAAACTACACACTTAGCTACCAAGATACTCCCCCTTTGATTTCTCTAAGTCACCCTTGTCATCATCAATATAAAATAATATAATATATTTCAATTAATGAAAGATTAATTCCAACTATATATAAGTTAAGAAATAAACACATAATTAACAATTAATTACCTTGAGCAAGGGCTATAAATATTTCACCATTCTTTCATAACCGTTCATCACCGTTCATCAGGGCATACTTTAATTCTTTGTCAATGAGATCGAATTACAATGACAACATAAATTAACATTTTCATGGTAGTGTCTTTATTTTTTTAGCAAAAGAGAGACTTCGATGGCTATTTGAGGGATCTCTATCCATAATGATTTGATCCTTGTGAATAAAATGAAAAATTCAATATGTGATCATTGTTCACCTTTTTTGACACCGATGTCTAAATTACTTGTTTTTTCCCCTTTTACTTTCCCCTATTCTTTCTCCTATGAACATCATCATGATCTCTAGATTTGGATCCAGCTAAACTTGTGTATATAACAAGGTAAGTACATAATCAAAGACTTAGTGAAAATTAATTAGAACATTTGAAAATCATTTTTTATTTAATTGTTTTTAACTTTAGCTATGATAGCAATTCCCACCTCTATATGTTATGAAACCAAGTTGTGTTGTATGGTTCCCTACAAGAAAAAAAAATATATTGTTTCTAGGGGTTAGTTTCACATGAACTACATATAGACCAATGGAAACAAACAAACAAAATAAATAATGAATCATATAATCTTATGAAACAAGAGGCATCTCCAAAAGAGAAACCATTTCACATAACAAAGACATTTCAAGGCCCGAGATGCCATAAATTAGTTTTGCTTGGGGAGTAATACTTTAAAGTTTATATTATATATACATTAAATAAGCATAGATCTAAATTCCCATAAGACCAAGAGCCTATAACATCTTTAACATATAACACGTGTATGTATAATAGAACATAAATTAGACCTCAAGCTTGACATTCATTGCTTATGGAGCACATTATGACTAGGAGTCACAACCGACAATCAACATCTCAATGTGATTTAAATTGAAGAGATATAAAGTTAATTGTGTTTAAAATTTTATTTGCTCCCCACTATATAAGGATCACCAAGGCCCACTATATAAGGATCACCAAGGAACATTTAGTATCAAGAACAAAATCCATGCAGAACCCTCATTATTGGATGGATCAATGGTAGGAAACATCAAGAATTTTGGGGATAAGAATTGTTTGTATTTGTTGGGAAAGGAATAATTTGTATTATAGATCCAAAGGATTTTGAGTGGATTACACCCAAAAAGTTTTGGTGATACAAGTGCATGTTTTCCTAGTCAAATCCCTTGCAAAGAGAAATAAAATCAACGAAATGTGAGAAATTAACCATTCATTATATCAACCAGACTAAGAGAAATTTGATTCAGGGGTAACTAGACATGCATAATGGTATGGACCAAGAGGTAGGATAACTATGCAAATCTCAAAATATTGTGATACAAGAGAGAATCCATGAAAACATAGTTGCATTGAAACCCAAAGACATCATAATAAAATCCATGAAAACATAGTTGCATTGAAACCCAAAGACATCATAATATTGGAGCATAAGAATGTTAATCTTCTAAATGAAACCTGATTTCTATTTGACTATTTAAATCTACCTTGAAATATTAATACATGCCACATAAATTTAGGAGAAATAGAGTGTATCTAGAACCAACATAAAATCAAGTTGAACATTGCAATTTAACTTAATTTGGAAAGAAAACCCAATCCATTTTAAGTTAAGGGCCAAGCCTTAAATGTGTCATATAAGGTAAGGTTTCAATCTTACCTAAAGCAGAGACAATAGTCTATTGAGAAGATTGCTAAAATACCCATTGGAGGCTTCTTGTATTCTTCTATCCAACCAACATGATTTTATCTTTATTTATAAGAAATTGTAGCGACCACAACTCAACACAACTACTTAGGCCTGCAATGGAAGCCAAAAATATTGATTACCATTTGATTTGACATGCATATGAATATATATAAGAACTCAATGAAAACCTAATTATAAACTATTTAAGGGTCAAGCTCATAAATTGACTCATGATGTAGTAGTAATGTTAGTATCTTGAGCTTCTCTTGGATTTGAGAATTCTTATTCTCTACTAATGATGCCAACCACTAGAAGGTGAAATCTCATATGCACCCCCCCATCTCATATCACTCTAACTTTCCCATACCCAATTTAATTATAAAAAAATGTACACACACATTATAGTGGCAAAGATGCGAAATTGAAATAATAACATCATATATACCAACCAAATGTAGGACCCACATCTAGAATAAAAGAAAACCATTTATAAGTTAAACCTCGTTCATATTATATGAACATAAAATACATAATTTATTATCAATGAAACACCCAATTTAGTACATTTCATTATACATATAACTATTGTGATTGGTACCTAGTCTAGTAGACATAGTGGTAGGGTCGACCTTTGGTTGATCACCACCAATAGCCTTGGTAATAGGAACATTACCCATAACAACATCTCCATGTGCCTATAAAGTGTATATCATGAAAATTTGATGAAAGGCGGCATGTGAAATGCTCTAATCCACTAAAAGAGTCCTTATTTTGACAATTTTTAAATAATATAGAAAGGACTCTCAAGATTTGCAAAATTGTGTTTTTTGGAAACAAATTCTCCTCATCCAACAAATTGTTTTGATCGCTACATGTGTATTTTCTTGAACTAAAATACTCACTAAAAAATAAGTTGAAGTGGACAAACAACTTTGTCCAATGATGAAAGTACCTTTATCATTATAGTCCCAAGTAAATCCAGAGAGAGGAGCTTCAATATCCTCCATAGGAGTATTGATTATGCTTCAAATGAAATCTCTTACTTTTTGAGAAGGATTGTTGTCCATCTTTTCTGTGGGCTTCATGGTATTTTAAAAATAAAATGTTCTTGGAATAATTATTCTTTGGCCTAGTCACCTACTTTACTTACAAGTCGATAGAGATTCTAAATGCTCATTTTTTCATCCCTTGTTTTCAATATTTTTTCTAAGCATGCAAGGTGCGTTTGTACAAATATTTAATTTTAAAATTTCATGAACAAGTGCATATATTTGTCTCTTTCAACATTTAAGCAAGTTTACATAGGAGAAGGATTCCAAAGAAGATACAATTTATAGAACAAGTCCATATATTTGTCTTTTTCAACATTTAAGCAAGTTTACATATGAGAAAGATTCCAAAGAGAATAGAGCAATTTTAATCTACTATTTATTCCTATACCATCACTTGATATGAGTTTATAAGAAGAATCTTAGTATTCTTTCAACATTTTGAGCAAGTTTACATATGAGAAGGATTCCAAAGAGGATATAGCAATTTTAATCTACTATTTATTTCTATACCATCACTTGATATGAGTTTATAAGAGGAATCTTAGTATTATTAAATATCTTGGTAATAAGTGATCATTCCAAACAATCTTTTATTTCCAGTCGGTATTTATATATTGAATTTTTACAATAATTTAAAGTTTTAAAGTATAGTTATGAACCTATTTTTATTTTTTTTAAAAAGAAAAAGTTGATGATAAGTTTTAAACTATAATTTTATTTCATTTTCATAATAGGAATAAACGCATTTTTTCCAAAGAAAGAGAAAGTGGATGATAATTTCATTTCATTTTTATGGGACAAACCCATTTTTCCAAAGAAAGAGAAAGTGGATAATAAGGAAAAAAATAATTAAAAAAAAAAGAAAGAAATGTGGAAGATAATACTGGACCAAATGAATTTTCACTGGTTGAAAGAAAAGTTAGGAAGAGTAATGTGCATGGATATAAAGTTTTCTCGCCATCATTTGAGGAATATCAATAATTTCCGTAATCCATAGGGTCAATAAAATAATCAATATATTAATCAAAATCAAGTTATGAAGACATGTTCAAACTCCACCCTAAAGGAAACTAGTATTCTAGTTGTCTGTATACAATGGGGAAATAGTAGTAGTAAATAAAAGAATCAATATATTAATCAAGTTATGAAGGCATGTTCAAACTCCACCTTAAAGGAAACTAGTATTTATACAATGAGGAAATATATACAATGAGGAAATAGTATACAATGAGGAAATAGTAGTTGTATACAATAGGGAAAATGGATTAATTAAAAGAAGAATTACTATATCAGAAGATAATCTCAAAACCTGAAAGAAAAAGGTAGATGAGAGGTTACTAAAAAATAATTGAGAAATCACAACAGGCATTGAAAGCAATTGTTAATGCCACAAAATTAGCACATTTGATAGGAGTGGAGCCGTACACACTTTAAAAGATGTTTAATGTATGGATTAAATGGTTCCAAATATTTAGTTTAAACATTACTTGGTTATTTTAGTTAGGCTATAATGAATTTATGAATGTAAATGAACTTAAAAGTTTTTGTTTTTGTATACACATACTTGTAGATTAAAAGGATTAAGAGGCACATAACCCATTATTCATGGATAATGGGTAAAAGAATCATTAAAATTAAATTTTTAAGAATTTATTAAATTGTATCAAGCAATTCAATATGATTTATTACATTAATTCATTCTATTTATTGTTACAATCAATTTGTATGCATTTATTTTTCTTGGATAATGGGTAAGAGAATTATTAAAGTTAAATTTCTAAGAATTTATTAAATTGTATTAAGCAATTCAATATGATTTACTACATTAATTCATTCTTGTTACAATCAATTTGTATTCATTCATTTTTTTTCGAGTAAAGATGGAAATATTCATATAAGTCCCACCTATTTGGTGCATTAAACATTGTTTAGTTCATGTTTATAAGAAAAAAAGGTGAATCCATGGAAATTTTGCGTATAGGGATTTTATTCACAGTGGACTCTAAGTAAGTCCCTTTTACAAGGCTAGTGGATTCTTTGTTTCATAGTTTAATTCTTAGATGCGTTAATGAAGGGTTCCAAATGAACTACTCTAGGAAGACTAATTAAGGAAGTCAATGAGGGATCTGACCATTATAAGAAATATATCTAACATAAATATGATAATGGGAAGGGAAACATTTATATAAATAATTGAATATAATTGTAATTGTTGAGGTATGTCCACTCCTGATTTTCATACATTAGGATGAAATTCTATAAAGTTGGTAGTTTCCTAATCTACAATTGATTTAATTCATAAAATTGTTGTCATTTGGGTTGTATTATGGTGGTTGAGATGGGGTGTTGTTGTGTTAATGGCCTAAGTCGAAGCACCAATGGACATACATTCTTGGATTATAAGTTGGTTAGGTTTTATTTCCCAAAAATCATGTAAGCTTTATTAACTTACAAGTTATAATATTGTGAAATGTATCATTAGTGTCCATTGTATTCATGCCTAAATTGAGGTTGATAACTCCCTTCATGTTTAGGATTGGGGTCCAAGTACAAATCAAAGAATCTAGTGTACGATTGATATTTCTTTGGGAATTATATTGAACTCCTTCCTATTTTTATAGGAAAGCAAGGTAGTGGCAAAGACTCCATCAGAGCAAAGCTTAACTTTTATGTTCCATTTGGCACCATATACAATCACTACTACGAGGAAGATAGGATTTTATTTAATCGGATGGAAGACAAAGGTATGTTCTTATCTGATATTCAACCCTACAATATGTGCTCTACATATCCTTATTATCTAATGCACACATACTATTTTCAAGTTGCATAGATGTCAAATAAAAATGCCCTCAATGAAATTTTTCATCTCACCATCATTAGATTTTTAAACAATAAGATACAAGTTTAGAAGATTTCCTTTTATGATTTTCTACAAAGACAAGGCCATCTCTATGGGGTAAAAGGAACTAGACTTCTTATTAGTGCAAAACTACTCACATTTCTAACCCCAAGAGACTACCTTATTCATCTTCCAAGAATCGATTTCATTCTCTTATTATTTGGCTTTTTTCCCTACATAACAATAACATGATAATCATACTAGAATGCAAATGCCTTGGCGGATTGACTGATTTAGGTGGCACTAGTGGTTCCCTACTATGTTGATATCATGGTCCCCTAATATTATGGTGCCATGTGCTTGTTATTGCCTTGATGCTTTTGTCTCTTCTGTAGGTGGGGTCACCTTGTCTTTTATCTTTTTTGTAGGTGTGGTTTCCTTGCTTGTATTTATCTCCTTTGTCGCTCAAGGGGCTATGTGATTAGGACTCGGGTTATGGGAGTCTACATGCACACAAGACCGAGTATGTAACACCCTAGTTTTGATCCTCATAAATGTAATGTAATTGTATATATATGACCAAGGATGAAAATCAAACAATATGGCCAAGGATTAACTATGTAAATATGTACATCGAAATTATTAATAAAATACATCGCTAACTATGATACGAGAGGGACATGAACATTCGGGGATATGATTCCACAAGAGAGAAATGTGAGAGGGGGCTTAGGGGGCTCAAAGGGATCAAAATCCAAATAATAATATTATATTATAAGCTAAAGTATTTACCTTAGCTTATGTTAAAGGCAAATCAAGTTTGGGATGAGTGCTAAAGTAGTTGGGTGGACTTCCTTAAGTGCTAAGTGGAAAGTTAAAAACATGCATACTTATTCCTTAGTCTTAGGAAGCTAGCAATCATTTTGCCCATTGTTATGCACGATTCAAGCTGTAATATGGAGGGAGAGACCTACTATTGAACCACATAATAGAAGGCTATTATGCTAGTTGTAAATTCATGCTAAGAATTAGGTTGTTGGTGCCTATCTGTAACTCCCAACAACGAGATTTCCTGGTCATTCCATGTTGGAGCCTAAGAAATAGGTGAGTTATCGTAAGGAAATGCATTGCATAGAAGGGGATCCACTTCTCTATGTTGTGTAGGTGAAGAGGAAAGAGAGTCGATGATTTGGGATGATTATGTGAGTGAGCATACCATATCATTTTGGGTATTGGGTTATGTGAGGGAATTGTAGCCAACCATAGGATCTCATTTGTCCTTGTGGAATCAAAGCCCCAACTCAAGGGTGGTCTATTGCAAAAAAATCTAGTGAAATAGAGCCTACAGTTGGGAGGAACGTCCCTCATACATAACCAACTAGCGATTCTTTTTATAAAGATAAGTGTTATGGATTCTATGCTATAATTGTGTTATTTATGTGTATTTTAATGTTTAAAATATCGTGAATGATATGTGATAAATATGCTATTATAGTTTTATGTATTTGTATGAGTTTTGCATGAGCCTGGTTGTCATTTAGGATGCATAAATTCATTTAATAGTAGGACGAGACATGGTATATATATTAAAGTATCATAGTTAAATTTTGTGGGTGACAATTGGAGAAATTTTCTTGTGCCCTACCATTCCTGCAGGCGAATGGGTGGTCATGCATGTTACAAAGTATGTGGGACGTGTTTTGTGAAATATTTATGTGTGTGTGTGTGTGTGTGTGTGTGTGTGTGTGTGTGTGTGTGTGTGTGTGCGCGCGCGCGCACACACAGACACACAATATATATATATATATATATATATTCATATGGTATATATTTTATATAATAGAATCAATTATTAATGACGACGACGACGACGACGACGATGTCTATGGCAATGATAATGCCGATGATGATGATGATGGAGACAATGATGACGACGAGGATGATAATCCAAGATGGATTCAAGTAATCACCCCCAAATTTATTATTGTGGGTGACATGGAGAAAAGAAAATGAACCACGTTCCAAAAAGTTATAGAAGTAAGGGTTATAGAGGTTATAGGGACTAATGGTTATAGATGTGGGAGGTTATATGGATTAGGGGTAATATGTAGTATATGGGTTGTATGGGTAAAGTTTGTAGATTTTAGAGGTAAGGGGTTATGGGTTTTATGGGCGAGGGGATATAGTTTTTAAGGGTTACAAATATTTAGGGTTTTAGGGTTATGAGTTATTAGAGATAGGAGTTTTAGGGAAGAGGTGGTATGGGATATAAGGTATAAATTTTATAAAGGTTTTAAGAGTTGTGTGTTATATATTATTATGGATATATGAATTATGGATTATAGGGGTTGAGGGTTAGGTGTTAAGGTTATGAAGATGAGGTATTAGTGATTATGAGGGATAAGTTTTATATTAGGGTTTATGGCTAGAGCCTATAGGGGTTATGGGTGGTAAATATTATAAGGTAAAAAAATGAGGGATTATGGGGGTTAAAGATTATAGGGTTTAAGACTAATAGGTTATAGGGGTTGAGATTGTAGATTATAGAAATTAGATCTTTTGGAATTAAAATTTGAAAGGTTAAGCGATATTCATGTTAGGAGCTATAAAAGTTAATGATTAGGGTTGGTAAGGGTTTTAGTGGTTAGGTATTAGGGTTTAAAGTGGTTATATATATTAGGGGTTATAAGGATTAATGATTAAAAGTGCGAGGGAATATTGGTGATAGGTTATAGTTTTTATTATAATAAGCATTATATGGATAAAGGGTTATAATTGATAGGGATTATAAGTGTTTGGGGTTAGTGGTTCAATGCCATTAAGGTTATAGTTAAAGGATTGGATTGAAGGGGTTATAGGGCTTAGAATTTAAGGTTATAATGATAAGGAATTAAGTCTTAAGATTTATAGTGGAGATGGATTAAATGTTAACAATTATAAGTGTTAGTGGTTAGGGTTTATAATGTTTATATATTATATTATATATCATGAAAATTTAGGGATACAGGTGATAAGAGTTGATGTGGTTAGCTATTATCAAGATTATAAGGGTTTGTAGTTAATATTGTTTAAAGATATTAATATTTAAGTACTTTATGGGTTATAGTGTTTATAATATTTAAGGGTTAAGAGTGGTTATAAATATGTATTAGGGGCGACAACTAATAGGGATTTGAGTCGATAGGTTATATGCGTGAAGGGATTTTATGGATAATGAGAGTATAGAGTTGAATGTTAAGGTTTATCGTGGATTAGGGGGTATGAACCATGTGGATTAGGGTTTACAATTCTTTATGATAATAGAGTTAAAAATTATAAGGGTTAGGGTTTACATGTTATAGGGGTTAAGGGTTATATGTGTTTTTAGTTATGGATTAGAGGTTAGAGGTTATCATAAGGGATGTAGTGATTAGGGATTAAGGGATATGTGTTATTGGTTATGGATTAGAGGTTATCATAAGGGATGCACCGATTATGGATTAAGGGTTAATTGTTATTAGAGTTATATTAGAGATTAGGGGTTGCATGAATTATATTATGGGTTATATGTTAGATGAGATATAAGGTTTAGTAGTTATAGGCCATAGAGGATACATATTATAGGGTTATAAGAATTATTTGTTAGGGTTATATGTGTTATAAGGATTATAAGTTATAGGTTTTAGTGCTTTAGGATTATAAGGGCTATAAATGTTAGGGGTTATGTGGTATCAATTAGTAATATTAATGGTTTAGAATAAGTTGATATGTTATTAAGGTTTAAAGGTTAGAGGTTGGGGGTAATGAAGATTTTGTATTGAAAGTCTTATGTATTATAAGGATTAGGATATTTGGGATATAACTGTTATGTGTTAAATATCAAGTTTTAAGGGATATACAAGTTATATGTTAGGGGCTATGTTAGTTAGATGTTAGGTGTTGGAGATTATAAGTGTTAGAAATAAATCTGTAGTGGAGTTAGATGTTAATTATTACAAGGGTTATATGAGTAGGTTATATAAGATTAAGAGTTTTTAGATATATGTTAAGGGTCAAATATTAAGTATTATATATTTTTTTTCTTAAAAAAGAAGAAGTAGTTTCTATGTTATTCATTAAGAATGAAGAAAAACTTTACAATGCAAAGAATGACATATAAATTCATAAGACATGTATTCTGCCATATTCTCATCTAAGTTATATAAGTTTCAATGCTATTAATTAAGAATGAAGAAAAAATCTACAATACAAAGAATGACATATAAAGTCATAAGACATGTATTTTGCCATATTCTCATCTAAGTTTTTTTTCGAGTAGAAAATTTATCAATATATATTATATATATGGTGTTCTCAAAAAGAGTACAAGTGATCAAATACAATGCAAACTAGTGACCTTCACCATAGGATACCACCACCACATCAGGAAGGGGTGTATACAAAGATCCAAAAATAATCTCAAAGAAAACTATCCAGACTTTATCCCTATGTAACAATCCAAAATTGCAAATATATTTGCAATAGTACCGACAAAAAACTACAGTCATATACAAAAAGATACCAGATATAACACACACACAAAAAAAGGAAACTAAACTAAGATTCCCCAATCACAAGCTATATCATATATAAAGGCGAAGTGAAAGAGGGGGGCCCTCCTAGCCATCCTTTCATTTGGTGAAATGAATCGTTCCTTCTGGAACATGAAGAGCTTTCTTCGAGAGAGAGTCAGCTTCAACATTCTCTTCCCTATATATGTGCTCAAATTTAATGTCTTTGAAGAGTGGAATGAGAGTCATAATATTCTCCATCCAGCCCATAAGAGATGAAACAAAGAGATTAAACTTATAGTTTAACCAGTCAACCACAATTTTGGAATCCCCAAGAACCTGAAGTTGGTCAATGCCAAGTCTATAAGATAGAGTTAAAGTAGCCCATACGCCAAGGAGTTCGACCATGGTATTCGTTCCCATCCCACAGTTGAAGGTCCATCTGTAAATAATGTTCTCCCCAGTTTTTATAAGTCCTCCGGCTCCACTCAGAGTGCCATTATTTTGAGCAACACCATCGAACCAACAAATATTTTGCAAATAAAGATCGAGGGGTTTCCTTTTCCTTTTGGTGAAATGAGAGTGAGGGATTCAGGCACTTGGGCCTTCCATCAAACCTCGAATCTGATATAAAACTCCCTGGATAGAAGGTGTAGAAGATTCAAAGATGCACTTATTCCTTGTCAGACATATAAACCAACACGTGATTGCAGGCAGATTACACAGAGCTTTTTCCATCTTCTGCCAATTTCCAAAGGATAGTAACAGAGAATTACCTCTCCAAACTGTGGTGAATTTGTACTCCATAGTCAAGGAATTCTAAATTTGTTGTGTGAAGGAACAACTAACAAAGATATGGAAAGCCAACTCCTCCTCCCTGTAGAACAAAGAACAGACACTTGGACCTTCCCAACCTCTTTTTCTCA
Source organism: Picea engelmannii (assembly GCA_009831015.1). Lineage (NCBI taxonomy): Eukaryota > Viridiplantae > Streptophyta > Pinopsida > Pinales > Pinaceae > Picea > Picea engelmannii. Next base: position 36,216 of record ML838586.1, read on the forward strand.
GGTTATCCCATGAGAGTATTTTATTCTCCAACACAAGCCACATAAACAATTTGATTTTGAGTGCAATATTTCAAGTCCAAATTTTCCTATGCCAACCTGTAATTTTGTTCGGCCAATATTCCTAAGCCAACATGTTATATACATTTCTAACTATCATGACCCCAGAGTGATCACCCCCTGAAAAAATGAGTAAATCTTCTTTGGGTTGTAGCTAAATTCCAGAGAGAATGAGTGCCTTGCAGAAAGAAAACCATTCGATGACAAAATTCTCGGAAAGTTCTAACTCGTCACTGGATTTCCATTGATTAGCTATGAATCCCAAAGAGGCTTGTGCAAAGGCTTGATATAAATAACTAATGTTGTCCGCCTTTAGCGCCCCATGAAGTTCAGGAGATAATGAGGAAGAATTATCAATTCCCAGTATTTTATCCAACCCGATTAAAATGGAGGTGCCATTCCCAGGTTTCCAAATAATCCAACGAGTAATGATAGGAAGCGACCTAAGTAAGTTTTTCCAGATCTAAGAAACAACTGGTTAGAGAGGTGAAGCCGACCTAAGCCAGGTTGCCACTGAATAAAATGGGAGGTATTTATCCTTGATCACTTTTTTCCAGATACCTTCCTTAAACAACACTCACCACAGAGAATTTGTTGCCAGGGCACGATTAAAAAGAAAGAGATTCCGTAGACCCCATCCACCGAGATGTTTGGGTTTTTCTAATGTCTCCCAGCTACATAGATGGATTCCCTGTGTCTTACCACCTCCCGACCACAGAAAATCAAAAATAAGTTTGCGGATCTTTGAGAGCACCGAGACTGGTACCGCCGCAAGGCCATCCAATATACAGACTATGTTTCAAGTACTGAATTTGCTAAAGTGTATCAACCACCAAGAGTCAACCAACGGTTGCACCACTGATTAATCCTCTTTTCAAATTTTATTAAAAGCCACCTCCAGTCCTCGAACAAACTCTTCTCAAATTTTAAATGGTACCCCAAATAATAGAATCCCATAGACAGATCCTCAAAATTAAATGAGAACATCCTTCTAAAAATTTCCAAAGTATCTCCTTGGATCCCATTAAAATGAAAAGTTGATTTTTGAGGGCTAATTTTTAAACCCGACGCACAACAGAACATTTCCAGCAAAGTTTTGATCACCTGCCATTCCTCCGGAGAGGCTTTAGACATAATTAGAACATCGTCAACAAAAATAAGATAAAGAACTTTGATAATCCTTGATACCTTGACTCCAGTTAATTTTCCTTTCGCTTGTCCTTTTTTAAAAGAAGACTGATGCTTTCCATAACAAGAATAAAAAGCAGAGGCGAGAGCGAACATCCTTGACACATACCGTGCTTGCTTGTGAAGAACGTAGAGGCCTCCCCATTGATCAATACCGCAAAAGAGGAGCTAACCACACAGATCATAATCCAATGAATAGAATGAACATTGAAACCAGTTTGAACTAAAATCAGACGAAGGAAATCCCAATTAACACAGTCATAAGATTTTCTTAAACCCAGTTTAAGGATCAGTGCTTTTTGTTTCCTGGATTTCATACTATGAATACATTCTTGTGCCATACCAATGGCATCCAAGATTTGCCTTCCCTTTAAGAACCCAAGTTGTTCACTCGAAAGTTCCCTTGCTAAAATAGGTTTGACCCTATTTGCAATTACCTTCGAAATCAACTTATAGCATAAATTGCATAGTGCAATTGGTCTATAATCCCCAAAGGTCTGCGGGTTATTCTCCTTTTGGATTAGCACCAAGAAAGTCGAATTTAGAGAACTTTTAATCCTCCCTCTAATTCTTGTGTCTTCCACTAAATCCAGTAGGTCATCCCCCGCAACATCAAAAAATTTAATATAAAACTCAACCGTCTAGCCGTTCGGACCTGGACTCTTGTGAATTGAAAAGAGTTTTAGAACGTCCCAGATTTCCTGTTTGGTGATTGGTCTATCAATTAGACATGAATCGTCAGCATTAACGTAGCACGAAAACAGTCTGACAAGTTCCATTTGATCCACATGTGATATGAAGGAGTCCTTAGAAAACAATTTCTTGAAATACCTATTTGCCTCCGCCTTTAGAGCTTCTTAACCTTTGTGTTCCTCTCCCAATTCATCCCAGATCTCCCAAATATGCTTTTGATTCCTCTTTACACTAGCGAATTTATGGAAATACTTAGTATTTCGGTCTCCACATTTTAGCCAAATTGCACGACTCTTTTGCCTCCAGTGTTCTTCATCAATGAGTAATAGCTGGTTATGTTCAGTCTCCAATGTCTTTAATCTGCAATCACTGAAAGGATAATGCCCAGACCTTGGTAAAGAAATTAAAGTATCCTTGATTTCCCCCTCAAGAGTTAAAAGTCTTCTTTGTTGTACACACCTTTTTTTTTTGGCCCAGGATTTAATCCGAGCCTTTAATACTTTCATCTTCCAAACAAACCTGATCTAAACATCTGTTTATGCTAAAAAGTCTGGATCCCTCCAAACAACATTAACAATAGACGCGAATTTTGCCTCAGTCAACCAGGTAGAATTTAGTTTAAATGGATAAGCCATCAGGAAAGGTTGAAGATCGAATTGAGCAATCAATGGAGCATGATTCGAGACAAAGGGAAGATCCACCCAAGATCGGAACCTGCCCAAGTCACTGAGGAGACTTTCTGAGACAAGAATTTGGTCCAGCTGCTTTGAAATCCTATCCAAACCACATCTACCATTCCTCCAGGTAGGTACCAACACGTCCAGAACCAAGTCTATCAGATGATTATCCATCATCATTTCTTTGAAATAGTCAGCATGTTTGTCCAGCTGAGCTGTCGTACCCAAGACTTCATCAGATCCAATAGTAAAATTTAGGTCTCCTGCAAGAATCAAGTTTTTAGTATCTAGAAGACCCCCCAAAGGCACCCGATCCAAAAAAGTCTTCCTCTCAACACAGGGCCCATAAACATTTAAAAAACAAATTTTCTATTTGTTTTCAAGTGAGAATCCTTTTAGAATAATTCCCCCACTGCAAAGTGATGAAACCATAAATAATTTTTCAGGGTCCCAAGCTGCCAGAAGACCACCTGAAATCCCCACAGAGTTGACCGCACAAATGTACTAGTTTGGAACAAACTTTACCATAAAGTGTCGAGCCTTTTCCTCATCAACAAGAGTCTCTTGTAATAGGATCACATCTGGCTTTACTTTCCTACAAACTCTACGCATGGAGGCTTGTTTTAGGGTCCCCCCCACCCCTCAAATGTTAAGGGATAAAAGAATCATGACTTGGCACGAGCTAGCGCTTTCATGCCTCTAAGTGCCCCAGAGTCTGTAACAGTAGTAGAATTATCAACAAGTGTATTCACCGAGAGTGTAGCCTACTTCCGGGAACTTCTTGTCTTAATCGGGGAGGTCTCAAGTCCCAAACCTTTGGACCAAGCATAACTAGAACTTTCCCCCCCACTTCGAAGTTCTGAAAGGTTCACCAGATCTGTAGAACCCGACAAAGATAAAATACAATTACCTTGATGGATCGTGAGAGGCACTGTGGTATCAACCTCCTGATTTAGGGGAATTAACAATTCCAATGTCTCCCCAAGTGAAGAGACACTAGGGTCATCTTCTAGATAGCCAGAAAGCAAAACAGACTCAGTCCCCCTTGAAGCTTCCCCCACACGTGAAACCTTGAGAGAGGCTTGAAGAATAGAAGTGGAGGCCGCCACCTCCAAAAAAGTATTAGAAGCCCAGAGGCACACTCTAGGTTTCGACGAAGTGGTGTGGTCCCTTATCGAGCCAATGACAAGTTTGACTACCACCGAGGCCAAGGTAGGGTCCCCCAAAGGAACATAACCCCACCCAGAGGATAAAAGGTTCTAAGAAGACTCTATAACCCTCAAAGAGACTAGAGTAGGGTCACATGGATTAAACCCAGGCTCAGCCCCCAACAGTGACGAAGTATCCAAGGCGACCTTTTCCAAAGTAGTGAGTGAGTTGAAAAAACTGGGACAATGTGTTTTTAACTTAACTATAAGGGTTTCTGAGCCTGAACCGTTCAGAGAATATGAGGAGACAGGACAAGGTACCTCACGAGCAGTCGAATTGAACTCTGGCGAATCATTTCTCTGCATTTTTAGTAGACGAGAGTTCTCCAACTCTTCCTCTTCCACATAACCCTGAGAAGAGATTCTCAGGTGTCCTGTCTTTTGACAGAGGGTACAATGGAAAGGTATTCCCATGTAATCAAGTTTTTGAGAATTGTATTGATCCCGCCACTAAATGTCCAATGTTTCCAACAAACTAGGATGGATATCCACCTCTACTAATACCCTTGCAATGTTACGGTCCGACGCACACAAAGAAATTTCATCCACATCTATAAAAGTCCCAGTGCATTCCTAATGGCAGCTAGAGCTTTCTTATTCCACAAATTTAACGGAAGCTCGAGAAGAAAAATCCAAAAGTGCCTAAACTGAAAGTAATCTTGCGTAGGATCGAAAGAGATCCTCCATCTCTTGAGCATCAAACTCCGAGTATCAAAAGACAAAAACATACCAAGTATCTTCTCAACATCTTCCGATGACTGAAAACTGAAATCAAGCCAACCTCACGGGAGAAAGAACACATCTTGAGTATACCCTACAAATGGCGCCTAGTTCACCTTCAACCAAGTATGTAAAGGGGTGGAACAATGCAAATGATAGGAGTACCTACCGACCAGGGCCGTTAGTGCTAGGTTCGCTGCTTCCTCCAGTCCTAAGTCATCTCCCAACACCATTTTTCGACGGGCCCGGTTAGGAAACCACGACTTCTTTGCTGGATGTCGTTTAGGAAAATTCTTACGACCAGTCTGAAAAGATACTTCACTACCCCAATTCTTGTTCACACTAGTTGGAACAACACACCCCATAGGAATAAGACCAGAATGCTCATTACCCAGTCTCTCTCGCAGAGATTTGCTCGCACCAGAGAAATGAAAGGTTTCTGTGGTATTCTTCGTAGTTACAGAAGTGGGTAGATATGCAGTTAATGGAGTGTTAGATACATTAAACAACCCAACATGTTCCCAAGCTGCCTTGTTAACCACACTCATAAGTGCGTTGATGACAACTTCCGTCATGGAGGTAGCTGGAGTGAAATGTGGAGTGTCACTTGACTACCACTGAGGGCAACTTCGATTTGAGGCCCGCGAAAAAAAACTCACCCCAAGAGATAATTAAAACCAATAAATATACAGATTTTAATCGCCAAGTCCAAAAAAATGTGCTATTAAAGCCCCCGTCTACAACAAGTAGAAGCAGTTAAATCCTATGCCAAGTGGAACACACTAACTATGAAACTCCAATGGAGAGCCACCACCGAGTCCCGCCAAAATAACACCATGGTAAAGTAAAATCATCAAAAATAGGACAAAACCTATGCTAAATCCTGGAAAAGCCTGGCCTAAAAGAAAGGTCCTCTCGAAAACCCAAATAAGGTGCCAAACAAGACCCAACAAGATTAAATAAGGTGTTGTACCATCCTGAATACTGAAGTTCCTCCAAAAAAACAAAATCTACCCAAATAGTGGAAAATAACCCCAAACAACCATCCAAGTACCGACTACATTAGTAGAAGTATCCTCCAAAGAGGTGGCTCCCTCCCAGACCCAGTTTGATAAACCTCCCCGCCATTAGAAGCCATTAAGAATCAGTTGTAGGTTTTGAAAAAAATTCCCGCCCTCCCCCCCCAAATTCCCTCAAATTCTCATCTAAGTTATATAGGTTCTATGTTAACCATTATATGATTAGAGGCAAACTTTATGAATGGGCTCCATGGTTAGGTTTTCCTACAGGAAACCCCGCTCAGTTCACCCCCCGACCACAAAATAACCTTGTTTCATCTAAATTTTTTTTGGTCAACGATTTTACATTTTTCTGCCCCACCTAGCCCTGGGTTCCCACAGCACGTGGCAGAGCCGATTTCGCAACATGGAAGAGGAGATAGTGGATTATTCCGATGATCCACTAGTCGACCAATAGATATGGGCTTCTCCGGAAGTGAGACACCACATTCCGTTCCAACCTGCAGACACATCAAAGGCGAGGGTGCCAAAAGTCTCGGACGGAAAGCTCTGTGCCTCCGTTAATCTGTTCCATTGTACGAAGCTTGGGCTCTAATCCCAACTAGATATGACACAAGTACAACCACGAAACCCTGGCTCTTGTGGATCAAGAATCCCTTCCCGTGCTGAAAACCCTATCTCTCTTCATCGAATGTTGCCTCGTTGCACAATGTTCATATTGCTTGTTACCCACATTCCATCCCCCCAATTATGAGGCAAAGGACCTTTACAACCTAGGGCCTGCAGAAATTTCAAGCATTCTTGCGATAGAAGAAAATACTCCGAGCTACACGCAGGAAGGTTTTATTGGAATTTTTCTAATTGCTGAACTAATGAGTGGGTTCACAGAAAACCCAAATCCACCACACTCCTTTGCAAGACCGATGGTAGACACAATGGAGGAACATAGAGCTAACATAAAATGTGTTAAATGGAAAGTGGAAGAGGTCAATCTAGTTCTGGGTGAATCTAAATGAGAAAACTCAAATGGAAAGAGTGTCTTTAATAAATCACTTCGCTAGCAAAAGAATGACAGTTGATGCCCTAAAATGATGGATGAACGAACAATTTGGGCCAATTCTTGGTTATGAGCCAAAGTGTCTAACCCTAGTGAAAGGATGGCTAGCTTGGATCACCGACTCAGCCGAGGACGCAGATAAAATTCTTATATATAACTAGAAATGGGGCTTCCAACCTTTATTCCTCAAGTGGTGGACAATGGATTTAGAGTCCAGCACAGAGAAGTTATCAGTTACGCTAGTCTAGGTGTCCCTTCCGGGGCTTCCTCTCATCCTCTGGCCAGAGGAGGTCTTCAAGGAAATTGAAAATGCCTTAGGGTTTTTCTACGAGGCAGATTCCTCATACATAGCTTTGGGTTATCTGCTAAAGGACTGCAATCACTCACTCAAGCAAAATAAATGGGTAAAGAAGACATAAGTGGCTTCTCAATTCAGTCCTGATATCTCAGCTCCCACTCAGAATGTGAGAACAACTTCAACCTCACATACTGCAACTTCCTTGAATCAAGGAATGACGAACCCCAACACCGAGGTTCATATTTCTCCGACTTCAATAGAAGGAACTGGAACCTTGTTGGGTAAGTCCTCTCCTCTTCCCTTTTCCCCTACTTTCCCTTTGAATGCTCTCAATTCTTGATCATTCTCCATTTCTCCCCCCCATTTAGGAGCTTGATTTTCTTTTGGGTTTTTCAGGTTTTTTTTGCCTCACCCCCTCCCCTCTCATTCCCACCCCCCTTGCTCCAGGGCTAGCTTATCCTGCACCTCGTCTCATTATCACCCTCGAGACTCATCCCTCAAAGGTCCCCTCCTTGCCTGCACAATCCAAATACAACCTAGGTCAAAATTCAAATCCCAACCCCCTCTCCTTCTCGGTGTAGAGGGGGGCCTTAGAAATACAAAATCTGGGACCCAAAACCCTTACATAGAGGTAGGGAGTATTTTACTAAAAAAATAGCACATTATGAAGTTTGTTCATGTAAGAAACAATCATTGTTCGGGGCAGTTAGAGGAAATTCCCTTGCGACATTCCCCTCATGATTGTTCTCTCCCTAAATTTTAGGGGTCTAGCCAAACCCTCTCTAAAATTGGCCATCAAAAGACTAGTGGAAACTCACAATCCCTTTATTTTTATTCTCCAAGAAACAATGATGGAAGGTGGAAATGCCACTCAGACTCTAACTCCCTCGCTTCTTGGGTGCGATCTTTTAGCAATCAATGCCCACGATCACTCAGGGGGTTTAGTTATAGGATGGAGGAAAAGTTCCCTACAACTTAATAATGCATGGGCTCTGAGATCTGGTCTGGGTCTGGTTTTATTCTCTTCAGAACTAGACATGGACTTTCATTGTTTGAATCTTTATAGACTATTATCACAGGATTTGTGCTTGTGCAAAACCTCTACAAGATACATATTTGTGTAACAATTGGAAGTTTCTATCACTGTCACATAAGTAGATACTTCCCTTTTTTTAGTGATGAAATAATGTCCAACACAAGGGAGGCTTCCTTGGTGAATTCAAGGGATCAAATAGCAAGATTAGCTAAGCATACAACCCCTTGTCTTGGTCACCTAAATGTTAGGTCTAGCTCTAGGAGCAGTAAGGAAGCTAATGAGGTATTTGGTTCACTTGTACAAGACAATACACAATCCAAAGCATAATGTAGACAATTACCAAGTTATATAGCTCATTTATGACCTCTTAGACACTAGATAATCACTAAATTCAACGACTGTTGCAAAATTATAGCAATGAGACAATGTATAACAACAATTAATGTTTTGCAATAACAATGAGAAAAGTACCCAGGAATATAGCAATTGAGCACAAGATTTAAGCCTTTAACATGTGTGACAACATCTAATTGCTAGACTATGATTCTGAGTATCTTTAGCCACTATTTCAAGTCAGTATGCAACAATTAAAGTAAACCCTAGTGACTATAGAATTTTTTTATAACAACAATAATAAATATCATTCATTTGCTAGAGTTAGAGTTAGTAGAGTTAGTCAAATCACTTAGAGAGCGAGAGAATTCTAATTCTAAGAGCTATTTTCACCACAAGAGAACTCCAGACTACTGTCGTTAACTTTCTAGGGATATGGAGTCAAACATGCTACACTATGAAGAAAGACTTTATATATTCATGAAGAATGGCATTCAAAACCTAAGGTGCAAAGCCTTTTGGGCTTTAGAACTAAAACCTTCAAGAGAGCGGTTTCTAGGGTCCAAAACCTCTTGGGCCCTAGATGTCATTTTCCCTCTTATTGATAACCTAGGTCAAGGATCAAATGAATAAGATCAAAACCCTAAGGTGCAAATCCTCTTAGGCCTTAGGCTTAAGAACCTTAGCAAGAGACTAGGTCTCTTAATGCTTTCACCAAACTATGACAAACAAAGTATTGAAGGAGAGAAAGACTTATGTCTCCTTCATAGGGTTTTACTGGAACAAAGTAACATGCAATAAGATAACAATTAACAATTATACCATGAGCAAGATTATCCAATTAAAGCAACTTACTCACTTATTCAAGTCACTATTCCAAGAGAAACCCTAGTTGCAACAAAGATCATCCAAGAAAAGTGAAAAGCATCTACAACAATACTCCTCCAAGAGTTGCACACTAGATCCAAGAAGCTAAGAGAGTATAACGAACTTTTTTAGAGCTCTCACTCACTTGTGTGAGTCAAAAAGTGACGATGAAGAAGAGTTGGAGTGCTAGCCTTATCTATAAGAAAACTCCATGTTGATATTATGGTAGCTGCGAGAGGTATTAACCTCTACATGTAACCCCGACGGAACTAGAATATTCCGGGAAGCAAGAGAAACCTTAAAATGTTGGATAATAACCCTAGGAGGCAAGTCGGTTCAAGAGAATATTTATTATTGGGTTATTAACCTCCAGAAGTAGAAGTCGGCCAAGTTAGGTCACTTAGAGTACTATAAATAAGAGGGCACTAGAGCTCATTTGTCACCTCTCCTCTCACAATTGCATAGGTCCAGTAGTGTGCAAGTTTGTGGAGGAGCTGCAGCTGCAGCTGCTGCAACTGGAAAATTTAGGTTTTGGCTTGGACTCTCTCTTTGGTTATGGTTTGGACTTTCTACCTGGTATGCTAGCTCTGGAGAGAGGTATGCTACCCTTGACTGGCTATTGGTCCTAGGGTTTGCTTCCAGAATTATTCTCTTTGTCAAGGTTAAGGTGCTCCGGGGTGGCTTCGACCTATGGTTGGGTGAGAATATTGTTATATTGTCTATGGTGAAACAAACACACCTATTCTTCTAACAGGTTATGGGCCCACACTATCTTCGGACAGTCTAACCACTGGAAGATAGGTTCAGAGGATTTGCTCAGTTACAGTTGCAATTGTAGTTAAAGTTTTGTTGCAACAACGAAAACCTAACCCTCTTGTTAAGGCACCTTAAGTGAAGAGATAGACCTAATTTTTGGATAACCTAGTGCGCCCTAGCCTAGCACACCTCCTGGTACTCTCAACAAGCCAAGACGTCAAGTTTGAGTTTTTGGTCAAAGTCAAATATTGACCAAGTCAAAGTCAAAGGTTGACCAAGTAAAAGCAGTAATGACTTACTCTATGAAGACAAAAAACAAGTTAGAAGGGGATTCTAACTTCAGAGCATGGAAGACAATGATTGACCTCATCCTTGCCAATAATAAAGTGTTGGATATTGTGAAAGGTAAGAACATGGAACCACAGTTTGAAGCGAGAAAAGGGAAGGAACTTTTGAACGTTACAGTTATGGAAAATTTCAAGGACAATGACATCAACACTATGAGTATCATAGTGGACTCTATAAAAGACCTTTTGATACCCTACATCTCTCATATTGACTCATCTAAGAAGATGTACGATTCCCTAACTAACCTCTTCTTATTCAGAAACATTGGACAAGTAATGAGTATGAAGAATGAGCTTCATTACATGAAAATGAATGATGATGATAGCATAACATCATACTTTGTGAGAATCTCTTAGTTAAGAGATCAATTACAAGCTATTGAAGAAATCATTTCGGAAAAGGAACTGGTAAATATAGTACTAAATGGCCTTCGCAATACATGGGATGCATTTGCCGCAAGCATGAACACAAAAAAGGAGTATCCCACATTTGAAGATCTTTGGACTCGCTGTGCACAAGAAGAATCAAGGATTAACGCAAAAGAAGAATCCCCCAAAAAATACGATGATTAAGCCTTCACAACAAAGTTCAAGATTTCCAGGAATAAGAAGAAGTTTGGCTTAAGGAAGAAACCAAATCAATAAAATGATATATCAAAGATACAATGCTTCAACTGTCGAAAATATGGTCACTACAGGAACCACTGTCTCGAGTTAAAGAAAAGGAAGGAAATGGACGAAGCAATAATTGTCGAATAAAGGGAACCCTCAAAGATAGCCAAGCAGGATAAAACAAACTTCTTCTTCTAGTCAAGGTAACAATATTCTTCATAGTTCTTGTACATACCATGTTTACATAGTTCATGTACATATCATGTATATCTATTTTCTTAGAAAATAAGATGGTCAATGAAACAATACCTATGGAAGAATAACAAGATAAAGATTGCTATCACGATGATTACAAGTCAAGCAATATGAAGTACGTTGACAATATTTGGTAACAATTCCTGTGGAAGCTATTATATAAGTAACAACTGCCAGATAGGCCGAAATCAGAATCAAATTTGAAGAGACCCAGAAGAAGTCAAAACATAAAGAAGTCAGTAATCAAGAGGAAATTAGAAAAAGACTTGTGACACTTTGCAGAAGGAAATAAGGATGCAAATGGAAGTGTGGACTCTCTTAGATGGAGGGAGTTGATTACAAAATTCCAAAAGAAGAGCATGCATTCATGCATGAAGAAAGGATTAGGAGGGAGCTAATCCATTGAAGAATCCATGAAGACTATAAAGTATCTTTCCATGTTCCCCATTGAAAGTCGTAGCCATGATAAGCAACACATGTTAAGTTTGACTCTAGAAGAAGTCCTCTTCGAAAAGAAGCCTTAAGTATCCTTGATTGTGTTGATGATTGCAGCTATGTGAGACATTCTCAGAATTACAAACCTGTGAGATGTGGATCATTGCAACTATGTGAGTCTTTCTCCAGCTTACAAACCTGAGAGAAAGCCCCTAAGAAAGGTACGTGGTTCCTACCTAAGACAGAGCTGGAACATAGAGATGACCTCCTCCATTCATAGAGTTGAAAAGAATTCCAGATGATTATCTAGTGGGAAAGGAGATTTGTTGAGGTAGACGTGCCTGTGGACGAGCACAACGTGAACGTGTGAAATACCAAAGTGTTGGGTGCATCGTCATGTGAACATAAATGAAGATGATGTATTAGCCTCCTTTGAGCAACAGAGTTGACGAGAAACTCCAGATGATTCTCCCATGTGAGGCAGTGGGAAAGAAGATCTGTAGAGTGGACATGCATGTGGACGAGCACAGGGAACGTGTGAAGATCTGGTTCTTCTGTGTAATGCAATGAGCCAGAGATATGGACATCCCTATGGATGTGCCTCTAGTGGATGAGAACTATTGGGTGTATCAGACTCCTTGCTATATTGTTCAAGAGTCAGACCTGCATGTAACCCTAATTGTAATGTAAAGGGTACATGTCGGCCCCACCTTAATGTGATTAGTAATAAATGTAAAAGATAATTATTCTGGTTAATATTAATTATAATGTGACTTAGAGAAGTCGTCCCTGTTGTGCCAATAGACACTTCTATTGATAGGACAAGTCTAATATTAGTAAAGGAAGATTCCCCATTGTGGAATCATATCCTTCACACAAGTTTGGAAATTTCAGCAAGTACATCCTCTTGGGAAAAGTGCACACCTCTCTTGGGCGCTAGTCTTCTAGGGTTTGAGAACCCGCTTGTGTGCTAAGTCTTATTGGTGGTGAAGGTATTTCTCTTGAAGAATATAGCAAAGGATTTGACTGGGTTTTCTTCCCTTGTTGAGAAGGGTTTCCCAGGATACTTCTTGTGTTCTTGTGCATGGTGTTTCTTCTTGTGATCTTGGTTGCTGCAACATTCTTGTTTATGGTTAAAAAAAATGAAAATTGAAATGAACTACATGCTTAACCTAGCTTATTGAAAAATCAACATGGTATCAGAGCACAGGTCTTGAAGATCCCATTGCACAAACACTTTCCAACCATTCTCTCTCACTTCTGCAGAATCCTTATGACCCTTCGAGGGTTCCCAGAAATTCAGTACGACCTACCCTTATGAGAGTTTTTAGCACTCAAAATTTGGACACTGGGGATAAAAGGAACATGGGAGTGTAAGACCTCCTTTAACACACCTCCAACAAGTCTCAGATTTCATTTCCGAGCATTTTGATTTTTTGGCTCTAAGGGTTTCTAGGGTTTTGCCAATTTCTGCAAAAAATTTCAGAATTGTATTTCTACAAACTTCTTGAAGAAGCTCTTTAGCTCACCAGGGCTATCATATCTATCAAGGCTTATTATTGGTAGTCATAAGCCCAACAAAACCTAAAAGTGCTAGCCTAGCCTAGCCTAGCTATTAGGTTTTCTAGCCTAGTTGACAAGGGTTTGTGAAGATGAGAAAAATAATGATGGGAAGCAAGCTTGATGATTCAAGACATCTTAGTTCTAGGAAGACAAGACCTCAAAGAAATGAAGACATCAACATCTTGTAACACACCCACGATGGGGCACAAAATAAAAATTAATTTTCGTTCTCCTTATAGGAGCAAATCCTCTCTAATGGTAACTATGACCCTTCCTCTTCGTGCTTGCAAAAACTTCGTGTTTGAGTGCTGACCCCTTTTCGGACAATCCCTCCTCGTGACCACTGGCTGTGACCATAGGTCTAACCAAAAGGGTGCTTCACGACCTCGCGTTTTAGGTGTTTGGATGTGAGCTAACCCTGACTCTTTCGATCCCCGAACTCCCGAACTCTGAGCTAAGGGTCTAGCAGCGCTAGCTCCTTCCTTTAGTGTTTGATGATATGACCTCCATCTATGACCTAGGACCAACTCCCAACACTTTGAGACTTCGCGCTTCACGAAGTTGGAAATTAATCGACTCGCCTCTTTTCTAGAAGTTCGATCTCCGAACTTCTGACAGTGTTAGATCAACGGTCCAAGACTCCCCGTGATCCAACGGTTCAGATCAACTCGTGAGTTCTTACAACTATGCCTTTGAACTTCCTAATTTGTGAGTCATCAAAATGCTAATCTCTCGCCACGTGTCCTGTCTCGATGGACGGCTAGGATCGCTGTGACTCTCAGCTCCTCGGTATTTGCCTTCTTCCTTGACTTGGAAGACTTCATATGTTTCAAAGGCTTCACCTTTGAACTACCTCCTGCGAGCCCTATGAATTTGGGTCTCATCTGCACTTCTGAAAAGTGTTATCCCTTCTGCGCTTGATCCTTAGGGGATTTCAAATTCCCACACACTGCTTGTGTTTCTGGGATTTCATCAAACTCAGATCCACAATCTACCCGATGCGCGAACTCAGAACTCATAGATCCAACGGTCAAGGCGGGTCCCGATAGATCCTTAGATCTGCGTTCCAGATCATTTCAGGACGTCGAAGTATTTGGCCACTCCAACTCACAATTCTCCCGAAGCGCGAATCTCCAATCTCGTAGATCAGACGGTTGAGAAGGACCCCGAAGGATCCAGAGATCCACGGTCCAAATCCTTTTGCGACTTCGGAGGTTTTACCTCCCTTACAATGAATTCATTCAATTCGTTGAACTTGCGAAGTCCGAAGGACTCAAGGGGGTTAACTCTCGCGTTCTTTCCCATATCCAACAGTCGCAATAGACCTTGGCTCTTCCTGAACAGATCTCGTCCATTTGCCTTCCTTACAAAGGATCTTCCCCTTTCGATACTTGGATCTCGCTATCCTTCCTGAGCTTTGTTAGCTCTGAAAGGTTTAAGAGCTTTGCACTCTTTCTCTTGAACTTATCACTTGGAAGAAATCTTCCGTGCACCCCTTATTCTCATTCATCAAGTATAGAACTTGAGTGGTTCTCGACCTTTGCCTGCTTCATAAAGGCTCCGTGCATATCTGCACTACCTCTCCTGAAATTAATAGACTCCGTCCTCCCAGAGTCTCAGGGCAACTGGGAGTGTCGACATACACTCGTGAAAACCGTGGCCAAGGAAGACGAACTCATAGTTCGTGGCTCTAGCTTAAACCACCACAGGGCTCAAACATTTACGAGTACAAGTCATGTTCGAACCATATAATTTCTTACTTTCCTAGTTACACAATCAAGCAGAAATAAAAGGGATACAATATAACCATTAAGCAACCATGCACATCCCTGAAAACATTCACACTATATCCAATTTTATTACACAGTTACAACTCAATTACATAGGGTAGGAGAATACTTTTCTATTAGAAGTTACAACCATTTGCAGCCATCTAACTGACTGTGGGTGTGTGCCTTTCCACCCAACCATAGGCTCAGAGGCATTCATTCTTAGCACTCTGGCCACCCTTGTGCCAAGCCATGATATCACTAGGGATCTATGCTATCTTTAATAGACATTCTCTCTGTCACAACATCCATGCGAGGTTTATTAGATGCTTCCTCAACATCAAGCTTGCGTTTTGGTCCTTCAGGTCGTGTTCTCTACACTTCCTGTGGTTCCCGCATCTTGTTCACGAGCTTGTGCACTCTCCTTGTCTCTTTCCGTCTGTGTGTATGTATCTTACCTTTCTTCTTTTGGAAGGTTCCCGACCTATCCTATTCCTTCTGTCAGAAGGAAACTCAGGTCTGTACGTTTCTGTGGTACTTTGGGTTGACAACCCATGTTTCCATTCATGAGGGTGGTTGATTACTCAACCACCAGTCCTTTCCCTCATTAATTGATTTCTTTTCTCTAGAGATATCATGGCTCGTACTTCAAGGCTTCAGCCCCCAACAATCAGTTATGGGTAGTTTAACAATAACACATTTACGTCCACATGCCTTAGCATGGTAGTCCTATTTTATGATTAATTACAAGCTGGGGGAAACAAGGTGTTACAATTCCCTCCCCCTTAAAGGAACACTGTCCTTGATGTTCTTTCTCAAAAATACTTGTCATGCCTTTCTCATTCAGCCACTTTAGAAGTCTTGACCTTCATCCTCGGTCAGGTCCTTTTTCAGACTCTTAGTCTTCGTCACCCACCTTCAATAATTCTTGGACAACAAGCACATTAATCACAATTTTATGCGAAAACATCTTACTGTTGTTCAAAATTCAAAAGGAAAATTCCGTAATCTAGCACAATACTTATCTTTGCAGTTCGTGGGTTTGCATCCAAATGACTGTCTTGTCATCCAGGCTTGCTGTTTTTACCGGATATACCCATTGTGTGCATGATCCCAATCAATAGTTTACAATAACTATCAGAGTCTGCTCTCCCTTGCGGTCACTCACCCTCCAGGCCCAGGCTCAGGCATCCCCTTCTTTGCTATACAGTTCCTCAGGTGATCCATCTTGCCTTGTCAAGGATTTCTCGCACAGAAATTTTTTTAGAGACTTCATCGAGCCTTACAATCGAGGTGTCCCTCAGAATTTCTCTGTCGAGGCGTCCCTTTGGCTTGTGTTACCTCAACACAACATATTCTAGGCAATCATGACTTACCACGGGGTTCTCATATCTCAACAATGGCCTCTTTCATGATTTTCATCTTGACACTTCATCTGTCCTTTCTAGATAGACATGTTTCTTCTCACCTATATCAGAGGTATACAAAATTCATGAGACATCATCCTAAATTCTAAATTTCAGAATTTTATTGCAAATCTTTCACCCACAAATTTTCCAATTTCTTTGTTTATTTTCAGATATGTTCCGCATGGAACCAGATTTACATGTATGGGACCTTCTTCCCCATAGCAGTTTAGATCAACAATGAATCAATCTTCATTATGGGCTTACAACATTTCCATATCCAAGACTCTTTCTTCCTACAATTCATTCCTCAGCTAAACAAATTGTTAGTTCTCATGCACATTATATTTTCGTCGCATACTTGTAGTGGCTCACAAACAATTTCATAATTGTGCATACTAACAATCAAATTTACTTTCTCAAAAAGGAAATACCATTCCTTGCAGTTTGGTTCAACATGAAATTGGTCTTCCTTATGGGCTTACAACACTGCCATATGCAAGACCCTTTTTCTCCGTGCAATTCTTTCTTTTCACAGCCAAACAAACTGTTAGTCTCTCTTGCATACATGTATATATATATATAGATATATATATCTATATTCAAAACCATGCATACTAACAGTTCATCACATCTATATAAATATGAAAAGGGAATCCCATTCCTTTCCTATGACTTATTTCAACATACCAAACCTTTCAAACGTAATTCAACATTTCAAAGGATTTTAACAAATGTGCCAATATTCATGGCCACATTCATACCCAATGCACTCTTGCATTGATTTCAAGCTTCCATGCTTGGTGACAAACACCCTGGTATGGTGTGTTGGAGTTTAACCAACCTCTTCACCATATGGCTTATTCCTTGAACACTTTCATAACGTAAGTAAAAACATTGGAGGGTCCTCCTTCCTTACTGGAAAATCCAGTGTCTGTCCTCTTATGCGGCATGCATTCCCTCAATGCATTCCATGTAACGTGCTAACTATGAGCACCTTTATTCCCATAGGACAAGTCCCCATGACCATGGTCTAACGTAGAGTGCTAAACTCTACCTTCCTTGACTAGCCTAGAGGACTTTGTTTTTCTCTCCATGTGATCGAGAGCTATGACCTCAGCTCTATTCTTTTCAAGCGCTACCTTTTCAACTCCCATGTCCAGGTGCTATGATCCTAGCTAAACCCCTTGTCTGCAAATCGACGGTGAAGATTCATCTTCCCCCAGATCCAATGGCTGCAAAGGATTCTGGGACCTCAACTAGCCCGCGGTTTAGTTCTCCTTCTGATCTCCGCAATAGATGCGGGTTGTCCGATCTACGATCAGACCCCAAACTCAAAACAAAACTGTCTTGAGTTTAAATTACAGGCACAAACTTCGTCATTAACTTGTGTGCCTATTCAATTCCCACAATGAATGCGGGTTGTCGATCTTATCGAACGACTGGAGTTTGATCCGTTAACTCCATTGGATCTTGAAATCGATGTGACGACTGAGATTAGTTTCCTTATGATGAATGGCTCGCATTCATCTCCTCTGTCAGGTTCTCGATTAACTTGATTTGATCAGGGTTTTCTTTCGCGATCTTCACGATCTCGATCTGTAGTTGATCGAAGGGATTTCTACGATTTCTTAGTAAAGGTTTTTGACCTTTTTTTTTGGTCAACAGAGATCATTTGGTTCAAATGTTATTGCATCATACAATTAGTCTTCACTACCAGAGGTTCACACCTCCATCACTTGGGTTCTGCTTTACGAATCATACCCCACCTTGGTATCCATGGAATACAACTACCCTTTTAAAATTTTGTGCATAACATTAGATAATAAAATATTTCAGAAAGGATTCTTACCCAATCTTTTCATACCTATTCTTGGCTGCTAGCACCCTCTTTCTGATTTTTACCTCATCAATAGTGCTTTTAGGGGGATTCTTACAGTCCTGTCAACAATATTTTGACCGCAACCTTCCCATGGTCATCCTCTACTTGAGGTTTCTCATCATTGGTAACCGTCTTCCTCAACAGTTCCAATTCCTTTCTATACACAACATGCATCATTAGTTGTAATATCAATTAAAAGCATGTATCATAACATCCAAATTCATAACTTCTTCAAAATGTCCTACTATATCTTTATGCACTTTATCACATTATCTTCAAGGGTCTCCATGAATGCAATACATATATTTCTCAGTTGTTTCTGCAGTAATACAATCATCATCACTATGATGTCAAAACATTTACTTTCATCAGTAAATCGACTTTCTCATTCCAGAGGAAACTTAACACATAGCAAGAAGGGAGTTAGGGAATCTCCCCTTCTTCCAATTCTTTCTACACCGCTTGAGACTTTTCAGCCCAGCTGAGTTATCTCTAAAGGCTTCATTGCCTTTTCTTAACATGGCCTTAACCAAGACTATTCAATCAAACATACTCCTGTATCCATTCATTAGTCTTCTATTCATTACATGATGCTTTCAAAATGTAGTCGATGATTCTTATATATAGACAGGCTTTGCAGCCCATCGCCCAACCTTAAAAAATTATTAGGGTTGTGACTCTGTCCTCCTGACAGAGTCTTTACATAGTTTCTTCACAGGGAACTCCTTCAGCATGCAACTTCCACATTGCATATCCATCACTATCTGTGATGGCCTCAACCTTGAATTAGCTTCAGCTTGTCACTAAGCATTCTTTAAGGAATATAGACATTCATTTTTGACATGCATGCAGATTATGTATCCACACATATTCTAGTTTCGTTAACTCACATCCGTGATGTGCTTACCCATATGAATAATCATAAGCCTGTGTGTAGCTGCCATAGGTATATTTCACAACCCACCTACATCTCTATTTTAAAATCAGTCAACTCATGATTGTTCACAATCATTCTCATGTGACCTTCAAGGCATAATCAATTGCCTCTTATTATGACAACAGTGCACCCTTGCTCGTCCATTATTTCTTTTATTTACACTAGTCTTTCTCGAGGGAATGGAGCACATTCCCCTTAAGCTATCATTCAAAACATAACTTTCATGACTTTTCACAATGGAGTCAACCATGCATCCATGGTATTCACTTAATCTTGGAAAGTGCAATTCTTACCTTACATATCACT
>ML838586.1:55736-75579 GCA_009831015.1 Picea engelmannii
CTTATGAACCAGACTCAGTCCCTGAGTTAGAGTGATACCTCCTAGAGCCGTTATCTCCATTTGATCACCCTTCATAAACAAATCGTGACATAAAACTGATGGGCGTTAGGCTCTGCTCCTGCAAGCAATCCAGGAGTGACTTCGAACGCTAACAGGTCCTATCAGCAATCTCTCCAACAACTCTATCTCTTCATTCCACTTGATAAGCTTTTCATCATAATGCTTCTCTACAACTTCATGTTGGCTATCTCCATGAGCCAATTCTTCTTCACTTGCAACAACAAATCCTTATGATTGTCTTTCAGTTCCTTCATCATCCAAATGTGCATGTGTTCTCTTTCGGTTGTCTTCATGAGACAACATAGTCTCCTTCTCCATCAGAATGCAATTCTGATTTTTCCTTTTCAAAATGTCTTTGTTCATTTCCTTTCCATCCTCCATCTTCATGACAGCTTCAAGTGAATTTCTATCACCTTCTTTACCTACAAACATACACAAATTATCATTTTTAAAAACATTAAGGCCTTCAGCCTCTCTTGATTCCCTTGTTAGTATATATTCATCATGTTGATCTGAACTCTCCAATGATCTAATGAGACTGTCAACTAGTCTCTTCTCCACATCATCCTCTCCAAGGATGTCTCCTTGCTCTAGTTCACAATAGTGAACTCCTTCCTCTGTTGTCAATGGCATGTATCCAAAATCATCTCCTATGAGTTTCTCCTTCTACATAAAAGTATTCATCCTCTATTTCAATTCTTGTAATCTCTTCCAAAGCCTCTCTTCATATAACTACATTGTTGGCCACTATACTTTCTTCTTCATATTCCATCCATGTCTCTGGTTCTCTTGCATATTTTTCTCACTTAGCAGCTTCATCATGTAACTAAGTCTACCTTTTATCTCAATCATATCTCTATCAAAATCTTCTTGACTCTTCCTCATGCCATTTACCTTGGCATCCATTTCTCTACTATTGTTGTTGTTGTGGCTTTCCCCTGAACCTCTACAATGACCTTCAGTGATCATTGTCTTCCCCTCCTTTGTGAACTCCATATGTTCAACTGTGGAATACCTGTAAGCCTTTTCTTGACAAGTCTCCATACCTATCTTCATACCAATTCAAGCTTCCCTTTGAGCCTGACCTCTTAGTACCTAATTGGTTCTCTATCTCTGGAACCACCTTCTGAGCAAATCCTTTTCTCCTCTTGGGCTTCTGCAGTACTCCACTTTTCTGAGAACATTCAACTTTGTCCTCCTTGTCCAACCTTCAGTTGGAATCTTCCAGGTTCTTTTCCATTGCTTTAAGAATCCTCATGTACTCTCATCCTTCAAGAGCACAATTGTTCTTCTATCATAGCCTCCTAGTTGTCTGCTATTATCAACCTGCAACAAACTCAAAACCAGAGTTAGAATAAAAACATAGCATATCAGCGTTTAATATCTCTGGATGATCTTGTCCCACCATTCATCTACATTTGAATGGACTATTCTTTACCTCTTCCTTGTTCTATCATATTTCCCTAAACCTGAATTACTCTGTGTAGAATATCTTTGACCTCTTTATGCATTCTCCTATGCATACTGTCTTCTTATCATATTTCCAATATGAACTTCACCTTCACATTATGTCTCTGTAACTCTGCAATTTCGCAATTTCATGTCAAAGAGAATTCCTTCGCTCTGATACCAACCGATGCAAGTCAGATATGAATCCCCTTAAATATCCAAATCTGCTCACATATCCCATAGTTATGCAACTCTAATTTCTCTTTAGGTTGCTCTAAACCCACAAAGGGGTGTCCACAATGGGGAATATTCCTTTAGTTATATTAGACTTGTCCTATCAACAGAAGTTTCTATTGGCACAACAGGGCCAACCTCTCTAAGTCACATTATAATTAATATTAACCAGATTAATTATATTTTACATTTATTACTAATCACATTAAGGTAGGGCCGACCTGTACCCTTTACATTACAATTAGGGTTACAGGCAGGTCTGACTCTTGAACAATATAGCAAGGAATCTTATACACCCACTAGTGCTCATCCACTAGGGGCACATCCATAGGGATGTCCATATCTCTGGCTCACTACATTACACAGAAGAACTAGATCTTCACACATTCACTTGTGCTCGTCCACAGGCATGTCCACTCTATAGATCTTCTTTCCCACTGCCTCACACAGGAGAATCATCTAGAGTTTCTCGTCAACTCTGTTTCTCAGAGGAGGCTAATACATCATCTCCATTTCTATTCACATGACGATGCACCCAGCACTTTGGGATTTCACACGTTCACCTTGTGCTCAGCCACAGGCACGTCTAACTCAACAGATTTCCTTTGCCACTAGGTAATAATCTGGATTTCTTCTCAACTCTCTGAATGGAGGAGGTCATCTCTACGTTCCAGATCTATCTCGGGTAGGAACCACGTACCCTTCTTAGGGGCTTTCTCTCAGGTTTGTAAGCTATATAAAGACTCACATAGCTACAATGATCCACATCTCACAGGTTTGTAAGCTGGAGAATGTCTCACATAGTTGCAATCATCAACACTCCCTCTCAGCTAGGGAGGCATTTTCCACCAGGCCAAGTCTCTCACGGAAATACTCGAACTTTGTCTTGGAAAGTGGTTTAGTGAAGATATATGCAATTTGTTCATGAGTAGAAAGATATTGCACGTGTATTGTCTTTCTCTACACCATGTCTCTGATATAGTGATACTTGATTTCAATGTGTTTCGATCTATCATGAAACACTAGGTTCTCGGAGATATTTACACAGATCTGGTTATCACAATGAATAGTAGTCAAATCCATCTCATGATCGAACAAGTCATTCAAAAGTTTGTGAAGCCATACTGCTTCATGAATTGCCACACTCAGTGAAATGTACTCTATCTCTATTGTGCTTAAAGCCATAGAGCTTTGTTTTCTGCTACACCAGGAAACCATGGTCGATCCTAAGGTGAAGCAACAACCTGAGGTGTTCTTTCTTTCTACTACACTACCTGCCCAATCTGCATCGGCATATCCTTGCAGGATAAAGTCCACATTGGATGCATATCTCAGGCCATAACCAAGTGTGCCTTGTAAGTATCTCAATATGTGTTTTGCAGCTATCCAGTGTGTATGTTTCGGTTGGCTCATAAAATGGCTAAGCACATTCACTTCATAGCAAATGTCTGGTATGGTGTTAACCAGATAAATCAGAGATCCAATCAACTTTCGGTATAAATGTGGATCTACATCTCCTGAATCAGTGTCACTCATTTTCTTTAAATCCATTACCATTGGAGTAGGCATGGATTTGCATTCTATCATACTGAACTTTTTCAGTATCTCCATAGTATATTTTCCTTGACTTTGGAAAATTTCATATGTTCTATGCCATACTTCTAGTCCCAAGAAATAATGCATTAGGCCCAAATCCTTCATTTCAAATTTGGCAGTCAATGCTTGCTTGCATTCAGCAATGAGTCTCTTTGAACCGGTGAGGAAAAGATCATCCACATATAAGACCAAAATCAAACACTCATTGCCATCAATGTGATAATACAAGTTTGGGTCAGCTGCACTTTTGTTGAAGCCCAAACTCATTAGAAATCCATCCATTTTCTCGTACCAAGCACATGGTGCTTGTTTTAGACCATATATGGTTTTCTTCAACCTGCATACATGAGATTTTTTGTTGTGTACAACGAAACCTTCTGGCTGCTCAACATAGACTTCTTTCTCAATTTCACCATTGATAAAAAGTTGTCTTTACATCCATCTGATGTAGATTCCAACCCATGGAAGCAGATAGTGCAATGATATATCGTATGGAGGTATATCTGGCTACCGGTGCAAAAATCTCGTCATAGACGACTCCCTCTATTTGTGAAAACCCTCTGGCCACTAATATTTCTTTGTATTTTTCAATGCTTCCATCAGCAACATGTTTGATTTTGTAAATCCATTTGGAAGTCATTACGGACTTTCCCTCTGGTCTTGGAACAACATCCCATACATCATTTTTAAATATAGATTGGTATTCTTCAGTCATGGCATCTTGCCATACTTGTTCACCTAAAGCTTCTCCATGACAAGTTGGCTATGAGTTAATAATGTGGGTCATGGTTGAAAGGTAGCTTGAGAATCTCTTTGGTCTCTTTCCTTCTCTTGTTGCTCCTTGTGGGGCTTTATGCCCTTCTGCTTCTTCTAAAGTTTTCCAAGCCCAAACAGGTATTTAATGTCCAACTATGATGTCTCTGGGTATATTGCTTGGGGCAACTGAATCTGCTGGAGAAACTGGATCAACTTGAGCTATTGGCTCATTTGGAATAATATATGTCTCCCTCTGAACTGTTGAAGGGGGAGAAGGTATTGTTTCACTATCAATTTCCATCTGAGCTTCTCTGGATTTTTGGAAGGCTACTTCTTCTTCAAAAGTAACATATCTGCTTACTTCAATTTATCTCTGACCTAGGATGTAGATTCGATATGCTTTTGAGGATTCATTGTATCCTACAAATGTACCCTTTCTTCTTTAAGGTTCTAGTTTGGATCTCTTTTCTTTGGGTACATGAAGGTACACTGGAAATCCAAATATTCTTAAGTGTCTGATCTCAGGCTTCACTTTGGTGAATGCTTCTTCTGGAGTAATGTTCTTCAAGATATGATGAGGACTACGGTTTTGAACATATATTGTTGTCATGCATGCTTCTGCCCATAGAGTCATAGGTAGACTCTAATCATGTATCATTGCTTTAGTTGCCTCAATGATAGTTCTATTTTTCCTTTCAGCAACCCCATTTTGTTGAGGGTTGTAAGGAACTATGAACTCCCTCTTGATTCTTGATTCAATACAAAAACTATTGAATTCTTTTGAGGTGTATTCTCCTCCATTGTCTGATCTTAATATTTTGATTTTTCTTCCGATCAGGTTTTCAACCTGAGCTTTGAATTCTTGAAACTTGGCAAGAACTCCATCCTTGTTCTTCAAAAAGTAAATCCAAGTTTTCCTGGAGTGATCATCTATGAAGAGTACATAGTATAAGTACCCATTTAAGGATGCAACAGTCATTGGCCCACATACATCTTAATGTATCAAGTCCAATATTTCTTTGGATCTGTTCTCACTGCTAAGAAAGGATCCTTTAACATTTTTTTCAAGGGCACAACCTTTGCAAACACCTTTATCCTTAATCTGTATCTCTGGTAGACCTATTACCATTTTCCCTAGAGATGGAAGAGATCTATAATGAATGTGAGCAAGTCTTCTATGCCATAACTCACTCAAGCCTATAGTGTCATGTAATAAGGCTTGAACTGGTTTGATGGTCAACTTGTACAAGTTGTTTTCTCGGACACCAATTACATTGGAAGATCTTATATGAGAGTCTTTGTGCCATGCAAGAACTCTTCCTTCTGGGAAGGTAATTTTGTAACCTTTGTCTTCCAAGGCCGAAATAGAGACAAGGTTTCTCTTCATTCCAGATACTTATAGTACTTCTTCTAGTTTAAGCTGCATATCTGAATCTAGTTGGAAGGTAGAAGTTCCAACTCCTCTCACATTATATATGGCATCATCTCCAAGAACAACATGTAGATGTGTCTCTTTCTCAACGAAATGTGTTAGATGATTTCTAAGACCGGTCATGTGCCTTGAGGCACCAATGTTAATTAGCCAAGTATTTTCATTGATAGGAACCATACCTGAGAGTGTTGAGATGTGTAACACCATGTTTCCCCCAGCTTGTAATTAATCATAAAATAGGATTACCATGCTAAGGCATGTGGACAATGTAAATGTATTATTGTTAAACTGCCCATAACTGACTATTGGGGGGTGAAGCCTTGAAGTACGAGCCATGATTTATCTAGAGAAAATAAATCAGTTAATGGGGGAAAGGACTGGTGGTTGAATAATCAACCACCCTCATGAATGGAAACATGGGTTGTCAGCCCGAAGTACCACAGAAAGCTACAGACTAGAGTTTCCTTCTCATAGAAGGAACAGGATAGGTTGGGAACCTTCCAAAAGAAGAAAGGTAAGATACATACACAAAATGACAAGAGACAAGGAGAGTGCGCAAGCGCGTGAAGGAGATGTGCGAACCACGGGAAGTGCAAAGAACATGACTTAAAGGACCGAAATGCAAGCTTGATGTTGAGGAAGCATCTGATAAACCGCGCATGGATGTTGTGACAGAGAGAATGTATTTGAGAGATGGCATAGATCCCTAGTAATATCATGGCTTGGCACGGGGGTGGCCAGAGTGCTAAGAATGAATGCCTCTGAGCCTATGGTTGGGTGGAAAGGCACACACCCACAGTCAGTTAGATGGTTGCAGATGAATCAACTTGTAATAGATAAGTATTCCCCTACCCTATGTAATTGAGTTGTAACTGTGTAATAAAATTGGATATAGTGTGAATGTTTTCAGGGATGTGCATGGTTGTTTAATGGTTATATTGTATCCCTTTTATTTTTGCTTCATTGTGTAAGTAAGAAATTATATGTTTCGGACATGAATTGTACTCGTAAATGCTTGAGCCCTGTGGTGGTTTAAGCTAGAGCCACGAACTGTGAGTTTGTCGGCCTTGGCCACGGTTTTCATGAGTGTACGTTGACACTCCCAGTCTCCCTGAGACTCCGGGACGACGGAGTCTGTTAAATTCAGAAGAGGTAGTGCGGATATGCATGGAGCCTCTATGAGGCAAGCAGAGGTCAAGAACCACTTAAATTCTAGACTTGATGAATGAGCATAAGAGATGCACGGAAGATTTCTTCCAAGTGTTAAGTTCAAGAGAAAGAGTGCAAATCACTTAAGCCTTTCAGAGCTAACAAAGCTCAGGAAGGATAGCGAGATCCAAATATCGAAAGGGGAAGATCCTTTGTAAGGAAGACGAATGGACGAGATCTGTTCAGGAAGAACCAAGGTCTGTTGCAACCGTTGGATACGTGAAAGAACGTTAGATTTAACCCCCTTGAGTCCTTCGGACTTCGCGATATCGACGAATCGAGTGAATCCGTCGTAAGGGAGGTAAAACCTCTGAAGTCGCAAAAGGATTTGGACCATGGATCTCTGGATCCTTCGAGGTCCTTCTCGACCGTCCGATCTACAAGATCGGAGACTCGCACTTTGGGATAATTGTGAGTTGGAGTGGCCAAAACCTCCGACATTCGATGTTGCAGAATGATCTGGACCGCAGATCCAAGGATCTATCGGGACCCACCTTGACCGTTGGATCTACGAGTTCTGAGTTCGCACATCGAGGAGATTGTGGATCTGAGTTTGACAAAATCCCAAAAATGCAAGGAGTGTGTAGGAATTCTAAATCCCCTAAGGATCAAGTGCAGAAGGGATAGCACTTTTCAAAAGTGTAGACGAGACCCAAAGTCATTGGGCTCGCAGGAGGTAGTTCAAAGGTGAAGCCTTTGAAATGTATGAAGTCTTCCAAGTCAGGGAAGAAGGTGAATGACTGAGGAGCTGAGAGCTGCAGTGATCCTAGTCGTCCATCGAGAGAGGACACGTGGCAGGAGATCAGCATTTCGCTGACTCGCAAATCGGGAAGGTCAAAGGCAGAGTTGTAAGAACTCACAAGTTGATCTGAACCGTTGGATCACGGGGAGTCTCGGACCATTGATCTGACACTGTCGGAAGTTCGGAGATCGAACTTCTGGAAAAGAGGGGAGTGGACTAATTTCCAACTTCGTGAAGCGCGAAGTCCTGAAGTGTTGGGAGTTGGCCCTAGGTCATAGCTGGAGGTCATATCATCGGATGCTAAAGGAAGGAGCTAGCGTTGCTAGACTCTTAGCTCAAAGTTCGGGAGTTCGGGGATCGGAAGAGTCAGGGTTGGCTCACATCCAAACACCCGAAACGTGAGGTCATGAAGTGCCCTTTTGGTTAGACATGTGGTCACAACCAGTGGTCACGAGGAGGGACTGTCCGAAAAGGGGCCAACGCTCGAACACGGAGTTTTCACAAACGCGAAGAGGAAGGGTCATGGTTACCATTATAGAGGATTTTCTCTTATAAGGAGAATGAAAATCAATTTTTATTTTGTGCCCCATTGTGGGTGTGTTACAAATTGGTATCTGAGCATGGTCTCAATACTTGGCCTGCTTGGGCTAATGTACGAGTCATATGAAAATATTTATGGCAAACTTTAAGGGGTAACACCCTATCTTACCGCATTCCTAAGAGGTCTAGTCAAACCTCTACCAAAGAGAGGAATGAGGTCTTCCACCGTTGATAGATGTTTTGGAAATTGCACGGTATGTTGCTAATGTTTCCAAATAAAGAAGATGACTTCACTCTGCAATTGTATGTGTTGTTGTACAGACATAAGATTGGGTTACCAAGGCTAGGATGAGCATGTTGGGAATATTACTACCAAATGGAAGTTTTCTACATAAATCCCTTAAGTAGAAGGATGTAGATTAAAATACAGTTGGTATTTTAACCAACGAGATTGAATCATGATAGTCTGGGGAAAAGGAAGCCTATCATTTCTTTGGGGAATGATAGTCGATCCTATAGGAGTGGGATTATGTTGATGAGCACTAATAGCAAGACTTGGATGTGAATAGAAGGAAAAACTCTAGATGTAATGATCAAAACCGATCTTGACATAAAGGTACTCTGGATTTTTGAACTAGGATACTTAGTAAGTAGTCCAAATGTATTAGACATTATTGTTAAAGTTAAGATAAAATGGTTGACTAAATGTTGATACTAAATGTGGTAAAGAAAGTATTGGGGAACTTCTAGAAGCCCAATGGCTCAGACTGACATCCAGTGGTGGATGGTATCCATACAGGTATAGTTGGACCCTAGTGAAGGGAATATAGAAAAGGATCTCCTTGATTGAGAAATCTGTTGATCAAGACTAGTTGGAAGCCAAAGTGGTTGTCATGTTACCTTGAGAAAGGATTTGATTGCCCCTATTGTATTTATAGGATGGGTAATGTTCTATGGAAATTAAGGCAAGGGTGTCTTTTCTTGCTAGTTGTTATCGCATAGAAAGGGAAACATAGTTATGACTATGCCTGTTAAATTGTCAGGTGGATTTTTGTGAATGACTGTAAGCTCTCAACTGAGAGGGAAGCTCAGTGTTGAGTGTCCCTATGAGACTTGTCATAAGGATGACAACATTATCCTTGGAGGAGGATACGGAAGTATGTTATGTCTATGTGCATGAATGACATGGAAGAAGGTGCAAGCAATGAGCTTGCATGAGGAACGTTTGGACTGTGTGTGTTTAAGATTGAGTGCATGGATTTAATACATTATGAAGCCTAATAGTAATACCAGTTAGGTGTGAATGATATTAGATGTGAAAGTGATGCACATGTATGATGTAAGAGTATAGGTACACTAAAGGCGTGGGGTGACTGCCTAAATAAGTGATATGTAAGGTAAGAATTGCACTTTCCAAGATTAAGTGAATACCATGGATGCATGGTTGACTCCATTGTGAAAAGTCATGAAAGTTATGTTTTGAATGATAGCTTAAGGGGAATGTGCTCCATTCCCTCGAGAAAGACTAGTGTAAATAAAAGAAATAATGGACGAGCAAGGGTGCACTGTTGTCATAATAAGAGGCAATTGATTATGCCTTGAAGGTCACATGAGAATGATTGTGAACAATCATGAGTTGACTGATTTTAAAATAGAGATGTAGGTGGGTTGTGAAATATACCTATGGCAGCTACACACAGGCTTATGATTATTCATATGGGTAAGCACATCACGGATGTGAGTTAACGAAACTAGAATATGTGTGGATACATAATCTGCATGCATGTCAAAAATGAATGTCTATATTCCTTAAAGAATGCTTAGTGACAAGCTGAAGCTAATTCAAGGTTGAGGCCATCACAGATAGTGATGGATATGCAATGTGGAAGTTGCATGCTGAAGGAGTTCCCTGTGAAGAAACTATGTAAAGACTCTGTCAGGAGGACAGAGTCACAACCCTAATAATTTTTTAAGGTTGGGCGATGGGCTGCAAAGCCTGTCTATATATAAGAATCATCGACTACATTTTGAAAGCATCATGTAATGAATAGAAGACTAATGAATGGATACAGGAGTATGTTTGATTGAATAGTCTTGGTTAAGGCCATGTTAAGAAAAGGCAATGAAGCCTTTAGAGATAACTCAGCTGGGCTGAAAAGTCTCAAGCGGTGTAGAAAGAATTGGAAGAAGGGGAGATTCCCTAACTCCCTTCTTGCTATGTGTTAAGTTTCCTCTGGAATGAGAAAGTCGATTTACTGATGAAAGTAAATGTTTTGACATCATAGTGATGATGATTGTATTACTGCAGAAACAACTGAGAAATATATGTATTGCATTCATGGAGACCCTTGAAGATAATGTGATAAAGTGCATAAAGATATAGTAGGACATTTTGAAGAAGTTATGAATTTGGATGTTATGATACATGCTTTTAATTGATATTACAACTAATGATGCATGTTGTGTATAGAAAGGAATTGGAACTGTTGAGGAAGACGGTTACCAATGATGAGAAACCTCAAGTAGAGGATGACCATGGGAAGGTTGCGGTCAAAATATTGTTGACAGGACTGTAAGAATCCCCCTAAAAGCACTATTGATGAGGTAAAAATCAGAAAGAGGGTGCTAGCAGCCAAGAATAGGTATGAAAAGATTGGGTAAGAATCCTTTCTGAAATATTTTATTATCTAATGTTATGCACAAAATTTTAAAAGGGTAGTTGTATTCCATGGATACCAAGGTGGGGTATGATTCGTAAAGCAGAACCCAAGTGATGGAGGTGTGAACCTCTGGTAGTGAAGACTAATTGTATGATGCAATAACATTTGAACCAAATGATCTCTGTTGACCAAAAAAAAAGGTCAAAAACCTTTACTAAGAAATCGTAGAAATCCCTTCGATCAACTACAGATCGAGATCGTGAAGATCGCGAAAGAAAACCCTGATCAAATCAAGTTAATCGAGAACCTGACAGAGGAGATGAATGCGAGCCATTCATCATAAGGAAACTAATCTCAGTCGTCACATCGATTTCAAGATCCAATGGAGTTAACGGATCAAACTCCAGTCGTTCGATAAGATCGACAACCCGCATTCATTGTGGGAATTGAATAGGCACACAAGTTAATGACGAAGTTTGTGCCTGTAATTTAAACTCAAGACAGTTTTGTTTTGAGTTTGGGGTCTGATCGTAGATCGGACAACCCGCATCTATTGCGGAGATCAGAAGGAGAACTAAACCGCGGGCTAGTTGAGGTCCCAGAATCCTTTGCAGCCATTGGATCTGGGGGAAGATGAATCTTCACCGTCGATTTGCAGACAAGGGGTTTAGCTAGGATCATAGCACCTGGACATGGGAGTTGAAAAGGTAGCGCTTGAAAAGAATAGAGCTGAGGTCATAGCTCTCGATCACATGGAGAGAAAAACAAAGTCCTCTAGGCTAGTCAAGGAAGGTAGAGTTTAGCACTCTACGTTAGACCATGGTCATGGGGACTTGTCCTATGGGAATAAAGGTGCTCATAGTTAGCACGTTACATGGAATGCATTGAGGGAATGCATGCCGCATAAGAGGACAGACACTGGATTTTCCAGTAAGGAAGGAGGACCCTCCAATGTTTTTACTTACGTTATGAAAGTGTTCAAGGAATAAGCCATATGGTGAAGAGGTTGGTTAAACTCCAACACACCATACCAGGGTGTTTGTCACCAAGCATGGAAGCTTGAAATCAATGCAAGAGTGCATTGGGTATGAATGTGGCCATGAATATTGGCACATTTGTTAAAATCCTTTGAAATGTTGAATTACGTTTGAAAGGTTTGGTATGTTGAAATAAGTCATAGGAAAGGAATGGGATTCCCTTTTCATATTTATATAGATGTGATGAACTGTTAGTATGCATGGTTTTGAATATAGATATATATATCTATATATATATATACATGTATGCAAGAGAGACTAACAGTTTGTTTGGCTGTGAAAAGAAAGAATTGCACGGAGAAAAAGGGTCTTGCATATGGCAGTGTTGTAAGCCCATAAGGAAGACCAATTTCATGTTGAACCAAACTGCAAGGAATGGTATTTCCTTTTTGAGAAAGTAAATTTGATTGTTAGTATGCACAATTATGAAATTGTTTGTGAGCCACTACAAGTATGCGACGAAAATATAATGTGCATGAGAACTAACAATTTGTTTAGCTGAGGAATGAATTGTAGGAAGAAAGAGTCTTGGATATGGAAATGTTGTAAGCCCATAATGAAGATTGATTCATTGTTGATCTAAACTGCTATGGGGAAGAAGGTCCCATACATGTAAATCTGGTTCCATGCGGAACATATCTGAAAATAAACAAAGAAATTGGAAAATTTGTGGGTGAAAGATTTGCAATAAAATTCTGAAATTTAGAATTTAGGATGATGTCTCATGAATTTTGTATACCTCTGATATAGGTGAGAAGAAACATGTCTATCTAGAAAGGACAGATGAAGTGTCAAGATGAAAATCATGAAAGAGGCCATTGTTGAGATATGAGAACCCCGTGGTAAGTCATGATTGCCTAGAATATGTTGTGTTGAGGTAACACAAGCCAAAGGGACGCCTCGACAGAGAAATTCTGAGGGACACCTCGATTGTAAGGCTCGATGAAGTCTCTAAAAAAATTTCTGTGCGAGAAATCCTTGACAAGGCAAGATGGATCACCTGAGGAACTGTATAGCAAAGAAGGGGATGCCTGAGCCTGGGCCTGGAGGGTGAGTGACCGCAAGGGAGAGCAGACTCTGATAGTTATTGTAAACTATTGATTGGGATCATGCACACAATGGGTATATCCGGTAAAAACAGCAAGCCTGGATGACAAGACAGTCATTTGGATGCAAACCCACGAACTGCAAAGATAAGTATTGTGCTAGATTACGGAATTTTCCTTTTGAATTTTGAACAACAGTAAGATGTTTTCGCATAAAATTGTGATTAATGTGCTTGTTGTCCAAGAATTATTGAAGGTGGGTGACGAAGACTAAGAGTCTGAAAAAGGACCTGACCGAGGATGAAGGTCAAGACTTCTAAAGTGGCTGAATGAGAAAGGCATGACAAGTATTTTTGAGAAAGAACATCAAGGACAGTGTTCCTTTAAGGGGGAGGGAATTGTAACACCTTGTTTCCCCCAGCTTGTAATTAATCATAAAATAGGACTACCATGCTAAGGCATGTGGACGTAAATGTGTTATTGTTAAACTACCCATAACTGATTGTTGGGGGCTGAAGCCTTGAAGTACGAGCCATGATATCTCTAGAGAAAAGAAATCAATTAATGAGGGAAAGGACTGGTGGTTGAGTAATCAACCACCCTCATGAATGGAAACATGGGTTGTCAACCCAAAGTACCACAGAAACGTACAGACCTGAGTTTCCTTCTGACAGAAGGAATAGGATAGGTCGGGAACCTTCCAAAAGAAGAAAGGTAAGATACATACACACAGACGGAAAGAGACAAGGAGAGTGCACAAGCTCGTGAACAAGATGCGGGAACCACAGGAAGTGTAGAGAACACGACCTGAAGGACCAAAACGCAAGCTTGATGTTGAGGAAGCATCTAATAAACCTCGCATGGATGTTGTGACAGAGAGAATGTCTATTAAAGATAGCATAGATCCCTAGTGATATCATGGCTTGGCACAAGGGTGGCCAGAGTGCTAAGAATGAATGCCTCTGAGCCTATGGTTGGGTGGAAAGGCACACACCCACAGTCAGTTAGATGGCTGCAAATGGTTGTAACTTCTAATAGAAAAGTATTCTCCTACCCTATGTAATTGAGTTGTAACTGTGTAATAAAATTGGATATAGTGTGAATGTTTTCAGGGATGTGCATGGTTGCTTAATGGTTATATTGTATCCCTTTTATTTCTGCTTGATTGTGTAACTAGGAAAGTAAGAAATTATATGGTTCGAACATGACTTGTACTCGTAAATGTTTGAGCCCTGTGGTGGTTTAAGCTAGAGCCACGAACTATGAGTTCGTCTTCCTTGGCCACGGTTTTCACGAGTGTATGTCGACACTCCCAGTTGCCCTGAGACTCTGGGAGGACGGAGTCTATTAATTTCAGGAGAGGTAGTGCAGATATGCACGGAGCCTTTATGAAGCAGGCAAAGGTCGAGAACCACTCAAGTTCTATACTTGATGAATGAGAATAAGGGGTGCACGGAAGATTTCTTCCAAGTGATAAGTTCAAGAGAAAGAGTGCAAAGCTCTTAAACCTTTCAGAGCTAACAAAGCTCAGGAAGGATAGCGAGATCCAAGTATCGAAAGGGGAAGATCCTTTGTAAGGAAGGCAAATGGACGAGATCTGTTCAGGAAGAGCCAAGGTCTATTGCGACTGTTGGATATGGGAAAGAACGCGAGAGTTAACCCCCTTGAGTCCTTCGGACTTCGCAAGTTCAACGAATTGAATGAATTCATTGTAAGGGAGGTAAAACCTCCGAAGTCGCAAAAGGATTTGGACCGTGGATCTCTGGATCCTTCGGGGTCCTTCTCAACCGTCTGATCTACGAGATTGGAGATTCGCGCTTCGGGAGAATTGTGAGTTGGAGTGGCCAAATACTTCGACGTCCTGAAATGATCTGGAACGCAGATCTAAGGATCTATCGGGACCCGCCTTGACCGTTGGATCTATGAGTTCTGAGTTCGCGCATCGGGTAGATTGTGGATCTGAGTTTGATGAAATCCCAGAAACACAAGCAGTGTGTGGGAATTTGAAATCCCCTAAGGATCAAGCGCAGAAGGGATAACACTTTTCAGAAGTGCAGATGAGACCCAAATTCATAGGGCTCGCAGGAGGTAGTTCAAAGGTGAAGCCTTTGAAACATATGAAGTCTTCCAAGTCAAGGAAGAAGGCAAATACCGAGGAGCTGAGAGTCACAGCGATCCTAGCCGTCCATCGAGACAGGACACGTGGCGAGAGATTAGCATTTTGATGACTCACAAATTAGGAAGTTCAAAGGCATAGTTGTAAGAACTCACGAGTTGATCTGAACCGTTGGATCACGGGGAGTCTTGGACCGTTGATCTAACACTGTCAGAAGTTCGGAGATCGAACTTCTAGAAAAGAGGCGAGTCGATTAATTTCCAACTTCGTGAAGCGCGAAGTCTCAAAGTGTTGGGAGTTGGTCCTAGGTCATAGATGGAGGTCATATCATCAAACACTAAAGGAAGGAGCTAGCGCTGCTAGACCCTTAGCTCAGAGTTCGGGAGTTCGGGGATCGAAAGAGTCAGGGTTAGCTCACATCCAAACACCTAAAACGCGAGGTCGTGAAGCACCCTTTTGGTTAGACCTATGGTCACAGCCAGTGGTCACGAGGAGGGATTGTCCGAAAAGGGGTCAGCACTCAAACACGAAGTTTTTGCAAGCACGAAGAGGAAGGGTCATAGTTACCATTAGAGAGGATTTGCTCCTATAAGGAGAACGAAAATTAATTTTTATTTTGTGCCCCATCGTGGGTGTGTTACAAGATGTTGATGTCTTCATTTCTTTGAGGTCTTGTCTTCCTAGAACTAAGATGTCTTGAATCATCAAGCTTGCTTCCCATCATTATTTTTCTCATCTTCACAAACCCTTGTCAACTAGGCTAGAAAACCTAATAGCTAGGCTAGGCTAGGCTAGCACTTTTAGGTTTTGTTGGGCTTATGACTACCAATAATAAGCCTTGATAGATATGATAGCCCTGGTGAGCTAAAGAGCTTCTTCAAGAAGTTTGTAGAAATACAATTCTGAAATTTTTTGCAGAAATTGGCAAAACCCTAGAAACCCTTAGAGCCAAAAAATCAAAATGCTCGGAAATGAAATCTGAGACTTGTTGGAGGTGTGTTAAAGGAGGTCTTACACTCCCATGTTCCTTTTATCCCCAGTGTCCAAATTTTGAGTGCTAAAAACTCTCATAAGGGTAGGTCGTACTGAATTTCTGGGAACCCTCGAAGGGTCATAAGGATTCTGCAGAAGTGAGAGAGAATGGTTGGAAAGTGTTTGTGCAATGGGATCTTCAAGACCTGTGCTCTGATACCATGTTGATTTTTCAATAAGCTAGGTTAAGCATGTAGTTCATTTCAATTTTCATTTTTTTTAACCATAAACAAGAATGTTGCAGCAACCAAGATCACAAGAAGAAACACCATGCACAAGAACACAAGAAGTATCCTGGGAAACCCTTCTCAACAAGGGAAGAAAACCCAGTCAAATCCTTTGCTATATTCTTCAAGAGAAATACCTTCACCACCAATAAGACTTAGCACACAAGCGGGTTCTCAAACCCTAGAAGACTAGCGCCCAAGAGAGGTGTGCACTTTTCCCAAGAGGATGTACTTGCTGAAATTTCCAAACTTGTGTGAAGGATATGATTCCACAATGGGGAATCTTCCTTTACTAATATTAGACTTGTCCTATCAATAGAAGTGTCTATTGGCACAACAGGGACGACTTCTCTAAGTCACATTATAATTAATATTAACCAGAATAATTATCTTTTACATTTATTACTAATCACATTAAGGTGGGGCCGACATGTACCCTTTACATTACAATTAGGGTTACATGCAGGTCTGACTCTTGAACAATATAGCAAGGAGTCTGATACACCCAATAGTTCTCATCCACTAGAGGCACATCCATAGGGATGTCCATATCTCTGGCTCATTGCATTACACAGAAGAACCAGATCTTCACACGTTCCCTGTGCTCGTCCACATGCATGTCCACTCTACAGATCTTCTTTCCCACTGCCTCACATGGGAGAATCATCTGGAGTTTCTCGTCAACTCTGTTGCTCAAAGGAGGCTAATACATCATCTTCATTTATGTTCACATGACGATGCACCCAACACTTTGGTATTTCACACGTTCACGTTGTGCTCGTCCACAGGCACGTCTACCTCAACAAATCTCCTTTCCCACTAGATAATCATCTGGAATTCTTTTCAACTCTATGAATGGAGGAGGTCATCTCTATGTTCCAGCTCTGTCTTAGGTAGGAACCACGTACCTTTCTTAGGGGCTTTCTCTCAGGTTTGTAAGCTGGAGAAAGACTCACATAGTTGCAATGATCCACATCTCACAGGTTTGTAATTCTGAGAATGTCTCACATAGCTGCAATCATCAACACAATCAAGGATACTTAAGGCTTCTTTTCGAAGAGGACTTCTTCTAGAGTCAAACTTAACATGTGTTGCTTATCATGGCTACGACTTTCAATGGGGAACATGGAAAGATACTTTATAGTCTTCATGGATTCTTCAATGGATTAGCTCCCTCCTAATCCTTTCTTCATGCATGAATGCATGCTCTTCTTTTGGAATTTTGTAATCAACTCCCTCCATCTAAGAGAGTCCACACTTCCATTTGCATCCTTATTTCCTTCTGCAAAGTGTCACAAGTCTTTTTCTAATTTCCTCTTGATTACTGACTTCTTTATGTTTTGACTTCTTCTGGGTCTCTTCAAATTTGATTCTGATTTCGGCCTATCTGGCAGTTGTTACTTATATAATAGCTTCCACAGGAATTGTTACCAAATATTGTCAACGTACTTCATATTGCTTGACTTGTAATCATCGTGATAGCAATCTTTATCTTGTTATTCTTCCATAGGTATTGTTTCATTGACCATCTTATTTTCTAAGAAAATAGATATACATGATATGTACATGAACTATGTAAACATGGTATGTACAAGAACTATGAAGAATATTGTTACCTTGACTAGAAGAAGAAGTTTGTTTTATCCTGCTTGGCTATCTTTGAGGGTTCCCTTTATTCGACAATTATTGCTTCGTCCATTTCCTTCCTTTTCTTTAACTCGAGACAGTGGTTCCTGTAGTGACCATATTTTCGACAGTTGAAGCATTGTATCTTTGATATATCATTTTATTGATTTGGTTTCTTCCTTAAGCCAAACTTCTTCTTATTCCTGGAAATCTTGAACTTTGTTGTGAAGGCTTAATCATCGTATTTTTTGGGGGATTCTTCTTTTGCGTTAATCCTTGATTCTTCTTGTGCACAGCGAGTCCAAAGATCTTCAAATGTGGGATACTCCTTTTTTGTGTTCATGCTTGCGGCAAATGCATCCCATGTATTGCGAAGGCCATTTAGTACTATATTTACCAGTTCCTTTTCCGAAATGATTTCTTCAATAGCTTGTAATTGATCTCTTAACTAAGAGATTCTCACAAAGTATGATGTTATGCTATCATCATCATTCATTTTCATGTAATGAAGCTCATTCTTCATACTCATTACTTGTCCAATGTTTCTGAATAAGAAGAGGTTAGTTAGGGAATCGTACATCTTCTTAGATGAGTCAATATGAGAGATGTAGGGTATCAAAAGGTCTTTTATAGAGTCCACTATGATACTCATAGTGTTGATGTCATTGTCCTTGAAATTTTCCATAACTGTAACGTTCAAAAGTTCCTTCCCTTTTCTCGCTTCAAACTGTGGTTCCATGTTCTTACCTTTCACAATATCCAACACTTTATTATTGGCAAGGATGAGGTCAATCATTGTCTTCCATGCTCTGAAGTTAGAATCCCCTTCTAACTTGTTTTTTGTCTTCATAGAGTAAGTCATTACTGCTTTTACTTGGTCAACCTTTGACTTTGACTTGGTCAATATTTGACTTTGACCAAAAACTCAAACTTGACGTCTTGGCTTGTTGAGAGTACCAGGAGGTGTGCTAGGCTAGGGCGCACTAGGTTATCCAAAAATTAGGTCTATCTCTTCACTTAAGGTGCCTTAACAAGAGGGTTAGGTTTTCGTTGTTGCAACAAAACTTTAACTACAATTGCAACTGTAACTGAGCAAATCCTCTGAACCTATCTTCCAGTGGTTAGACTGTCCGAAGATAGTGTGGGCCCATAACCTGTTAGAAGAATAGGTGTGTTTGTTTCACCATAGACAATATAACAATATTCTCACCCAACCATAGGTCGAAGCCACCCCGGAGCACCTTAACCTTGACAAAGAGAATAATTCTGGAAGCAAACCCTAGGACCAATAGCCAGTCAAGGGTAGCATACCTCTCTCCAGAGCTAGCATACCAGGTAGAAAGTCCAAACCATAACCAAAGAGAGAGTCCAAGCCAAAACCTAAATTTTCCAGTTGCAGCAGCTGCAGCTGCAGCTCCTCCACAAACTTGCACACTACTGGACCTATGCAATTGTGAGAGGAGAGGTGACAAATGAGCTCTAGTGCCCTCTTATTTATAGTACTCTAAGTGACCTAACTTGGCCGACTTCTACTTCTGGAGGTTAATAACCCAATAATAAATATTCTCTTGAACCGACTTGCCTCCTAGGGTTATTATCCAACATTTTAAGGTTTCTCTTGCTTCCCGGAATATTCTAGTTCCGTCGGGGTTACATGTAGAGGTTAATACCTCTCGCAGCTACCATAATATCAACATGGAGTTTTCTTATAGATAAGGCTAGCACTCCAACTCTTCTTCATCGTCACTTTTTGACTCACACAAGTGAGTGAGAGCTCTAAAAAAGTTCGTTATACTCTCTTAGCTTCTTGGATCTAGTGTGCAACTCTTGGAGGAGTATTGTTGTAGATGCTTTTCACTTTTCTTGGATGATCTTTGTTGCAACTAGGGTTTCTCTTGGAATAGTGACTTGAATAAGTGAGTAAGTTGCTTTAATTGGATAATCTTGCTCATGGTATAATTGTTAATTGTTATCTTATTGCATGTTACTTTGTTCCAGTAAAACCCTATGAAGGAGACATAAGTCTTTCTCTCCTTCAATACTTTGTTTGTCATAGTTTGGTGAAAGCATTAAGAGACCTA
>ML838587.1:0-24467 GCA_009831015.1 Picea engelmannii
GACGGTTACCTCCCGGTCCGGAGGGACCAGTAGTGGGTGGGGGACCACCACCTGAGGGAGGGGTAGGAGGTGGTGCTCTAGAGGAACCATGAGTGGTGCTCTATGGATTTTTGTATTTTTGTATATAGGTTGGTGAGCCCATTCTGTACTGAGGTGCTTCACTGGCCTGTAGATACTTGTATTTTTGTATGTAAACATTTGGATGGCACTGTGGACCGACTTATATACATGAGTATACCTCTTGATATCTATGTGATGTTTACATGTGTTTTGTTAATGTGTTGATGATGTCTAATCTATATATGCTATGACAGGTTTTTGATATGTTTATGTATGTGTAGAGGTATCTTGATGTGATATATGCCAGTCTAACACAATGTTAGCTAAGTTATCTGTAATTTGGTTCAATTGTCTTGGAATATGTGTAAATGTATTGAAATCAAAATGTCGAGATAAAAGGCTAACCTGCAGGTATTTGCGAAAGAGGCATGGATCGTGGACGTAGTACACATTGTTGAGCTGGAGAACGACTAGTTGAGAGTCGAGAAAGATGCTAAGGTGACGAATACGATGATGTTGGACATCAGCGAGGAGGCCAATGACGACAGTGTATTCGGCTTGGTTGTTGGTGTCTGAACCCAAACATATGCTGCTCGAATGGAGCATTTCATGTGAGGGGGTATAGAGGGCCCAAGCTGTCGAAGCGAGAGTTTGTGTCCAATGACTGGCGTCGTTGGCATAACCGATGTGGTAGCCCAGTGGAGGAAGCATCTGTCAATAGCACAAATGATAGTTTTAGATGTGAGGGATGGAAAACAGATTAAAAACACTATAAAAGAAATAACCTAAAGAAGAATTGTTGCGCTTTAGGCATAAAATTTCTTTAAGTATAACCCGTTGACGGGTTCGTTGAGAGAGAGGACTTCGAGAGAGGTCAGGATGTATGTGCCTTTGGTGAGGCAATGTTGGATAATATATGGGCCATGCCATAGTGAGTTGAATTTTCCATGACCGAAGGTATTGTGAGCGATATCTTAAGCAAGGATGAGGTTGCCTTCATGAAATGAGTGAAGGTTGACATGGCGATCAAAGGTGGACTTTGACCATATTTTAGTTGCCTCATTGTTCTGTAATGAAGATTGACGATCTTCATCCAGGGACTCTAATTTCAGCAAGCGCTACTCCATTGGAGCAATGTCAGGTAATAGCTCAATTGTAGTGCGTAAGGTGGGAATTTCGCACTCGATGGGAAGAGTAGCCTCGACCCCGTGGACTAGATGAAATGGTGTGAAACCAATGGTTGTTTTCATAGCTGTGTGGTAAGCTCATAGCGCGGAAAATAACATATGATTCCAATTGGTCTTATGTTTATTAACCATGTGCTGTAACATGGTCTTGAGGACCTTGTTAACTACTTCAACCTGTCCGTTAGACTGAGGGTAATATGGTGAGGCAAACTCGTGGGAGAATCCTAAACAAGATGAGAGTTCAACAAAAATCTCATTCTCAAAGTGTTTCTCATGATCGAAAACTAATTGGAGTGGTACTCCAAAGTGGGATATGACATGGTTAAAGAAAAAATGTGTTGCAGTGTCAGCGGTATTGTTGAAGGTGGGCATAGCTTCTGCCCATTTTGTGAAGTAATCAACTGCAACCACAATGTATTTGTGGCCATTGTTGGAGGGGGGATTATAGGTCATGAAGTCAATGCCCCATTTACAAAAGGGACTGGCAGTAATGACTGGGTGAATAAGAGTAGGTGGGGCTCATTCTTTGTTGGCGTAACACTGACATTTCTCGCATCGCTTCATGGTGTGAATGGAATCGTGAAACAACATAGGCTAGAAATAACTGGCTTGGATGATTTTCTGAGCGGTGGACATTCCCAAAAGA
This sequence comes from Picea engelmannii, assembly GCA_009831015.1. Classification (NCBI taxonomy): domain Eukaryota; kingdom Viridiplantae; phylum Streptophyta; class Pinopsida; order Pinales; family Pinaceae; genus Picea; species Picea engelmannii. The sequence continues at coordinate 1,894 of ML838587.1, forward strand.
TGTCCCCCACATGCGCCGCTATGGTAGTCGTTCAAGACACTATTGGCCTCGTCAATAGTTAGGCATCGACGAAGAATGGTGTCGACCCCTCACCGGTATAAGATGTCTCCGATGAGAAGATAGTGGGGGGCCTAGTGGTGAATATGATGATGATCATCTCATGAAAGGTGGTTACCAAACTTTTGAGTTTGGAGGTAGATGAGGAGGTCACCTTCTCAAGGATCATCTGAAGTGATGTAAAAGAGATGTTCGTCAGGGAAATCAGTATTGATGGGGACATTGGGAGTTTTAGAGGGGAAGGCCATGACAAGTTCGGCAAGGACGAGAGATTTCTTCCTCTTGGGTGTTGAGAATTCAAGATCATACTCCTGAAGGATAACGATCCATTGGAAAAATTTGTCATTAATTTGTCGATGACTGAGCAAGTATTGCATAGGGTTTGAATCTGCTATGACCTTAGTCATGCAAAGCAGAATGTAATGACACAGTTTCTAGACTGCGAGGACGACTGCAAGGGCTAGTTTCTCTTCGTGTTTATATTTCAAGGGTGGCCCTGAGAGGTTTTTACTAACGTAATAAATGACATGCTCACGATCTTCATCACCAATTTGAACACGAAATCCTACTACTGAGATAGTTGATGCTGATATGTAGAGGATATATTCGCGATTGTAGTCGGGTGCACTAATTAAATGGGCATTGGAGAGCGCCATTTTAAGATCATCAAATGATTTTTGGGCATGTTCATCCCAGTGAAATGGGATGTCGTGGCATAGTAAGAGAAGGAAACCATGTGCGTGAGTGGTGTAGTCTGGGACAAATCGCCGTAGAAAGTTATATTTTCCTTGTAGGCTCTGGAGTTGACATAAATTTCAGGGAGGTGGAATTTTTGTGATGGCTTGAACTTTGAGGGGGTCCACGGTGATACCTCTTTGGGAAACAATGAATCCGAGGAGACACCCTGCAGTGACACAGAACACGCAATTGAGGGGGTTCAAGCAGATGTTGTACTGACGACACCGTTGGAAGATGATTCATAAATCGTCAAGGTGTTGTGTGCGTTTCTTGGATCGAGCTGTGAGGTCATCCAAGTATGCAAGGATGATATGAGCCAGATCATGAAAAATGTATGTCATAGCCCATTGGAAAGTTGTGCCAGCATTCTTTAAGCCAAAATGCATGACATGGTATGCAAAAGTACCCCAAGGGGTAGTGAATGCGGTTTTGTATTGATCGGCTGGGTGAATTTGGATTTGATTATAACCAGAGAAACCATCCATGAAGGATAGAGCCTCGTGGCCTGCACAATCATCGATAATTTGATCGATGAAAGGCTTTGGAAAGTTGTCTTTGGGACATGCGTGATTGAGATCGTGAAAGTCTGTGCAAATGTGGATAGTGCCCTATTTTTTATTAATGGGTACAGGGTTGGAAACCCATGAGGTATAGGCGATGGGGTAGATGAACCCAGTAGTGCGTAATTTGTCAATCTCAGCTTTGATGGCCGCTGCTTTGGATGGGTGTAGTGGTCTTTGTTTTTGACGAATTGGGGTTATGTCAAGCCAAATATCGATGCGATGTTCAACGATCGAGGGATCAAGTCCAGGCATTTCTGTGTATGACCAAGAAAAAATATCCCGATATTCTTGGAAGAGGGCTTTATAGGCAGTGATTTCTTGAGGAGTGCAAGAGGCTCCAATGGTGATTTCCTCGACGACGCCATTTTTGATGGAAATGTCAATTTTGATGGTCAGGGAAATGTTGTCCATGTTGCCTTCTTCAAAAGCATCAGGGGAAGGAATGGGGTTATTGAACCAGTCGATGTGCCCCGATGGGATAAAATACTTGGTTTCGACCGCGTATATGGGATGTTGGTTAGGAGGCGGGGAGGCTTCCTATGGAAAGAAGAGTGCTCAGTGGTGTAGCGCATCCCATGGGTAGTCGGGGGTGTTTAAATCTTCGAGTATTTCCTCGTCACAGTGGAATTGGCAGGAATATAAGGGGTCATGAAGAGTGATATCGGTGACTCTTGTCGTGTGGATTCCCCCTGGTGATGAAGAAGCAGGGGGAACGATGCAATGAGATTTTGATGGTTCGCTTAACATAAACCAAATATCTAAATATTGAGGAGTACCCATGGTAGTTGGATGTAAAATTTTCGTAGGGAAATGAGTGGGAGAATTAGGGGGATTTGGAGGCGAATCCTTGGATAAGTCATCCAAGAACCACTGAGGCGTTGGGAGGGTCGTGGGTTCGGGAGAAATTATATGAAGAATCTCTAGTGACGAGGTAAGGTTAACCGTCAATGTTGTAGGGGTTTGAATCAGGGTCAATTGGCATTTCCTATATTTAATGATCATAGGACATTGGTATGTAAAATGATCTAAGGACTCACATAGAGAGCAAGGGCATCTCATACATTCATTGACTGAAGTGGTGACATAATGGATGTCAGTGAATTTGGGTAGGGATGATGTAGCTGGATTAGGTTCGTTCTGGAAGCTTTGGCGTACTGCAGCTAATGTCTGCCAGAAGCGTGGTAGTGTTGGGCAATGGTGTGTATAATGGCCATATTCTGAACATATAGCACAAGCAAATTTGTTTCGCAACCCTTTATTAGGGGTAGTGGCGGAAGTACTTTATATTGTGGCGAGTTTTGATGGTGTTTGACTGAGTAGAATCAGGTTCCGTAACTCAGGTAAAGATGGGCATTTGTTGGTTTGGTGTCCATCTTTCTCACATAGCGCGCAAGGGAGTTGGATGCATGGGGGAAGTGGAGTTGTGGGCTCCTTCTTCTTTCTCCTGCCCCCAACTGTGGCAGGGAGGGTAGTGAGAGGGGGTGTAGAGGGCATGGTGGGAGTGAGTATGGGAGTCGTCATTGGGATTCCTTCCATTTGGGGGTGAAGGGATGGTCGCGGGACCATCTCGGGTGGATGTAAATACCAAACTGGAATTGCTAACACCATATTAGGGAGGGTAAGCGTTGCGGCTACTTGGAAAGATTGTATGCCATGTGGGGGGTAGAAGAAGGGGATTTGAGTAATGGCTTGGGGAACTATCTCCGAAACTGGGATATGTCCTTGGGGAGAGGTGAAATCGTGGACTGGTGGTGTTGATGAGTTCGTAGGAGGCTCGTGAGGGGGGAGCTTTGCGACTAGTGGGATGTTAGATATGATAGAGGCCTCCCTAGGAGGAAGGGTATCCTCGATGTCAGTTTCATTGGATGATATGATGCATACTTGATTGGAAGGATGAAGGAGTGGTGGTGCACCATGGTAAGTTCCTAACAATGATGGGTCTTTGAAAATCCTGGGACCCATTTCGATGAGTGGGTATGCATCATGACTTGTGTGGATGAGAGGAAGAATGTTATCGATGTTGGCAGAAGGGTTAGGCTCATAATGTGAGACCTGGTCAATGGTAACAATATTCTCGTTATGGGGAAACATCAGTGTTCAAAAGACATAAGAGGCAACTGCCTTCATAGCGTACATGTAGCTACGACCAAACAAAATATTATAATTGAGTGGGGTGTTAATAACTTCAATGTCGATGAGAATAGTCTTGCCCCCGAGTTCTATGGGGACATTTTGGAAGAGCCCTTCAGGAGACGATGGTCATCCGTCATAATCTCGTAAGGTAATGGAAAATGGTATGAGTTCGAGGGAACTAAGTTTCTTCCATACAGATTTGGACATAATGCATGTAGATGCACCTTCATCGATGATGCATCGATGAACTATAATGTTCTAAATTTTCATCGGGATTTGAAAAGCGATCAAAGAGGGAAGGTAAGGTTCGCCACTGTCAAGATCAAACGTAATGAGTTGAGTATCAGTGAAGTTGACTTCCCCCAAGGCAGAAAGTAATGATTTCCACTGAGTGGGACAAGTCTGAAGAACTTCTAAGACTGACATGGTAGCCAAGGATTGTGCTAAGTCATCAACCAAACTGTAATTATGCATTTCCCTAACCTATGGATTATGGACATTCCTACGCAATGGGATGCAAGGGATGCGAAGAGGTGGTTCTGTGTTAGGGCGAGGGATCATGAATGGGGGTCCTGTTGGTGTGGGGATTGTTTCTGGAGGAATGGGAGGAGACTCAGTGGGTGCATGATACTGATGATTACATGTTTGCAGAAGGGTTTCTTCCTCACTGGTGAGGAGGATGGTACAATCTACGGGGTTGTTTGAATTGAGGTACTGTCCCAACTAAGGTGGGGTAGGATGCATGTCTTGTTGGGTGTTTATCACACCTTGGTGTGGAATAGGATTCTGTAGCACAACTGGGGGGGGTTGTTGCACATATTGTTGTGGGGCCTGCTGAGGGGCAGGTGGTGCTGGAGGATGTGGTAGACTGCCTGAGTCTTTCAGCCGTTTGAAATTAGTGATTTGGGGGCAATGATGAGTATAATGACTGAACTCACCGCAAAGGGCACAAGGGAAGTTGGTTTTAATAGTATTGTTATTTCTCCCTTGATGCCTGTTTTTATTGCCCCCCTGGGGGTTCTGATTCCCTTGGTTCTGGTTGCCCCCAGTGGGTTGGTTTTGTTGGGGTTGATTCCCTCCTTGGTCGGGGTTATTATTGTTCATGTTTCTTCGTTTATTTTTGGAATTATTTGATGGATGGGTTGGATTTTCTGTATTCAGTTGTTCAAAATTTTTATATTGTTGAACGGGAGAGGGTTGAACAAAATTTACCCCAGCGTGAGGGTGTTTGGGTGCCATGGGTTGTGGAGGAATAGGAAAGGGAAAGTACTGATTTTGTAGGGGTTTTGATCTATATGTTACATAAGAAGGCATGGTGCTTTCACTAGTACTCATAGTATAAGCTGAGGTAGAGGGGGTACCAGAACTTGTTTGGATAGGTGGATGTATTAGGGGTGTTGGTTGTGGCCCACTATTGGGTGGAGGAATAGCAACAGGGTATGGATGTTGATAAGGGGGAGGGGGAGAATAAGAGGTTCCCCCATATGCCGATGGATATTGAGGTGTTCCATACATTAGTGGTGGTTGGGGTTGAGGACTGTGGTGTGTGGTATTACCAATCAATCTGTCTACTGAGTGAGACATCCCGGGTTTGTCTCTACCGAATGGCACGGGTTTGGGGAGATTAGGGAGTACCATGTATAGGTACCCTGATTGTGAATAGATGAGTTCGTATTGTTGGGCCTTACTGATGGCTTACTCTTCGGATTGAGGGAAGGTGGAAGCTATATCTTTACCGAGGAGAGAGACAAGTGATCTAAGAAACCAGTCAAGACACTATTGTTTGGTGGTTTCTGCTTTTCACAAACTACGTTGTCTACGCCACTCATGAATGTGATCAACGATATGTGTGGTTGATGTTTTTTTGAAATTAGAGAGTAGTTCAAGACCATTGTCATGGTGGATTGGTAATTGAAAGAAGGTAAACAATGCTTTGGCTAAGGACTTGAAAGTCGCATGGGACCTTGATTTTTCATCTACATACCATTTGGTTGATGGGCCAGTGAGTGTGTGTTGAAATAATCGTATTCTGATGGAATCATCCATAATGTTGTTGGAAGAGCACCATAGGTGGAAAGTCATGACATGGTTGGTAGGGTGATCTCTTGCCTTTCCTTCAAACTTGGGTATGTCTGAAGGTAGTTTGGTGGGCATTGCAGGCCATTTGGGGTCATGCAATATATGAAGATTGGTGAGTTTTCTTAGATATGGTATGTTAAGAGAGGCCAAATATGGCATCTGCTGTGGGGGGTGAGGATTAGCTCCAACCATGGTGTGAGTGTGTTGTGAACCTGTCCCTTGAGGGGGACTAGGTGGGTTGGTACTTCCCCCTTGAGAGGAAGTCGGTCCTCTACCTCCATGTAAAGGAGAGCGAGTGAATGAAGGGACTTGGGAAGTGGACCCAAGTAAGGTGGAGCCAAGCAAAGTTGATCCTAAGACAGTAGCACTCATAGGAGTGTGTGATGGTGGTGTTGATGAGGTTTCAAGACTAGGAACTCCCCCTAAAATAGGAGGGAGGTTTAGTAAGCATCTAGAATGATGGGGGTTCTATGGGTCCCCTATGATGTCTGACTAGCTGAGGGGATGTGTGCAAAATGTGATGAGAGAAAAAATAAACAAGAGCCTTTGTTGCAAATTTTGAACTTTACACAATATATATCTAGATCAAAATGTAATCAGAAGTGCATCATACATCAAGTGTTTTTAAAATGAGGCATATATGTGGATAAGTGGGCTTTGTCCGCGTGGGGAATCAAAGTAAACAAATGCTCGTGTCCTAAAATATGTAATGTCCTTCCTCTCAAATAGCATTGGACCTTCCAAATAGTACTCAACAGTGGGGTCTGAAGTCACTGGAAGAGAAACTAGTGAAGGATGAAATAATCGATTATAATGAGGGGTAAAGGGGCCATATCCCAAAAGAGTTGGTGATATTTCCCAATAGCCACACTCAATCCGATCAAGGTGCAATTGCAGCCCACAATTTCAACCTGGGTAGATGTCCTAAAATTTCGTCACTAGGTACCTCGGTCAAAGTGCGACATTTAGATTTTCGGCCTAAGAAATGGGTCACGGGCTGGATCTCGTCTAAGAGGTGGGTGCCTCAAGGGGGACGCACAGAAAAACCGGACCTCGGACTTCAACCCTTCACGGGTATCTCCCTACCTTATGGTGTTAGGAACACTTGACTTGGAGGATTTTCAGTTCCCTATTTGACAACTTCTATGGTTTTGACAATGTGAGAACCAGATAACAGGGAGTTATTTGGATGCCTATCCCCGAAATCATACCTAAACTAAAAAACAAATTTTGGCACCTCCTATGGAGGAAAACTTAGTGAGTTTTTAGAAAACATTTAGATGTAGTTGTTTGAGAGATTGGGGGTGTGAACCAACCTCGTTGAAATTAAATGGGAGTGGATAGTTTCGTCAAGAAAAGGGTTGGGTGTTTCAGAATCCCTTTGGAGGAAACTTACTTTAACCTCCACGTTTCAAGCAGAAACTATGTGAGTGATAAGTGACATTTGTGTGTGAATGAGTGAAAGTGTGCCAATGTTTTAATGAATTAGGTTTCACCTTGTTTCATGTGGACTTTGCTTGGTCCTTACAAGTGTTGATTTCTTAATTAACTAAGTGCCTTTGGTACAACCTTGCGTAATTCAAAAGTCCCTAGGAAGCTAGCATGTGGACATGTGGGTCCGTTACTATTCCTTTAACTCGCTATTGTGATTTAATATAAGAAAATCTTTGAAACTATCATAGATTGTGATCATGTGGGCATGTGAGCATGTATGGGCCCGTTACAAAACCTTTAAACTTCCCTAGTGATTTAATCTAAGAAAGTAAATTTCAACACTATCCTATCTTTGTAGCATGTGGGCATGTATGGGCCCGTTACAATATTAAGATGTTTTTGAAAAAATAAACTAAGAGGAGTCCCAAGAAGGGTTGTTGTCCTCTCCTAAATGTTTTAATCTTTTTTAAGGGAGATGAAATTGTCCCACAATCTTTTTTTGATTCTCAAGGTTTCTTGGAGGCGCGAGAGAAGAGCATTCTAAGCGATTGTTATCCAACTTCAGGTCCCAATGCAAGTTAGATGTGATTATAAATGATTTCCAACATATATTTTTAGTCAAAACAAGACATCCATGTGGAGAAAATGGAAGCAAAAGAGGAAATAATGATTTTAACCCCTTAAGTGCCTATGTGTTTTGACTAATCTCTTTATATGAAGAGGGGAGTAAGTGTCGTGTAGCTTAAAACATGATTGAAATCACTTTTTAAGAAGGCTAAAGGATTCTTCAAATCTCAAAAACCTTACAATGTGTAATTTTATCACAGGTGCGTGGGTCTCAGTGGAGACAGAGGCGCACTGAGCGCATGTGTGCAGACCGAAACGATCTAATGGGCGCAGGTGCACAGAACAGAACTGTAACTTAGGCGCATGTGCGCACGATGCGCGACTGTGGGGCGAAAAACCTGCGCACAGGTGACACACGGTCGTGAATGAAAATTTCATATGGAATTCTCCCAATTCAACTTGGAATTGGATGATTAGCAGGTCGGCTTAGGCCGGTTAATGCACCTACAAGTTAAATAAACCAAAAAAAGAGCTATAAAAAACCCAAATGGGGTAGGAAATTGATACCTTTCCCCAGTGGAGTCACCAATCTGTTGCGCCTCTTTCGTCACCTTAGTGTGAAAAATGGAGGTTCTTGCAAGATTAGTTGGGTTTGCTAAGTAGGACAGTTGTAAGGAAAAGGATAAGAGAAAGAAATATAAAAGAACAACTAAGAAATAAACTAAGAAATAAAACAACAACTAAATTAATGAGCATAGGGACATAAGGACAAAATAAACAATGAGACCCATGTCACTAATGATAAGGATGATATTAGTGAAAGAAAACACCGAGAAGAAAGAGGACTATAAGTCCCTTCTTCCTCCAAGGGAGGGCTCTTGGACCCCCACAAATAAGCTCTTCTTACAACCTTGAAAATGAAAATGAAAATGGTGAAAGAATTCTTTTCTAATCCACTCAAGGGGTGAGATGGATTTCCCAATGCAATGATGCTAGTATACTCTTGATGAGAATAGAGGATTCCTCAAGAGAATAGTGGCAACATAAATTTTCTATTGAATTCCTTGAAAAATGAAGTGCATCCATGGCCTTTTTATAACTTTTCTTTGAGGTATTGTCCAACTAGTTTGTAGTGTGTAAAGAGGCTAATTAGGGCATTTCTAGGTCTTTGACCAACCACTCAATCGAATCCAGTCCATATTTGAGTGTCAAATCAACTTGGAAGCTGAACCAGAAGTGGGTGGGAGGCCGACCACTCTCATAAATGCATCGTTTCTCAAGTGCGCGACTTTTTGCGACAACAGTCGTGGATCATGCGCATGTGCGCGATTCTTGCGTTTTTGTTTTGCACATGTGCGCGCGCCCTGTGTCTTCATAGAGCCCTTTAATTTTGTCACTAATTATATAGTTTTTGACCCTTTGGAAATGCTTTTGTGGTAATTCTGGTCCATGGGTGACCTCATAACTGTTTGACGATGTTGAATTCTTGTAACCATTTGTGGACGAAATTTTAGTGATAACAATCTATTTCTGGTTCATCAGACTTTCCTGTGTTGAGATTATCTTCATCTTCAACTTCCTTTTGTGGGATTCCCTGGTCCTAATCCCCGGGCCCAATAGAAGAGACCTTTTCAAGACTTGGGGAAAAGGTCTTTTCGGGACCTTCTTCATCTTGGATGCGCACCGCGGTGCCACAAGAGGGATTTGTTCTCTCGTTGTCACTATATATATGTATTAGCGTGCTCAAGGGTTTGGGTGCTTATGTTTCTATCGAAACCCGACCCATATTTGGTTGAGTTGTTCCTTATCCCAAGAGATCAATTGGCAATATCGTAGACTCGGGATTACCCGACCCATTGGTGCCATTGACGACTATGAGACTAGGATTGCTAGGTTCTGTCGGAACTCTTTGGACGATAACTGAAATTCTGGGACTTATGGAAGGATGTGGGTTATCCTGCATCTGTTTCATTAGTAGCTGAGACTATTGGTATAAAAGTGTGCCAATTTCTTGAGCTTTTTGATCTTCAGGGAAAACTCTGATTTGTATCGGGGATCCCTGATGAGCCTCTGTGACCTCAATGTCTTCTTGGGGGTTATTTGTTTCTTCCTCCACTTCATATGCTACTGATTCTTCAGGGCATCAACCAACTCCTTGAATTGATTGTTCCAATAGCATGGCCTGCTCTTCAGATCTCAAATCTCTAAACCTAGTTCCTCTAGGATCGACCTTCCTGGATGCCACCATATCCCAGTCTTGAGTGTTCTCGGTGAAAATTTAATCCTCAAACCGATTGTGGGAATAAGGCCAACATGAAGATACCTGTGATGCGTGTTGTAGGACCAATCCATTGGGATCGTGTTTGCGAAATTGACCAATTTAGAACCGGAATTCCAATTGACCTAGCCCAAGTTGTTTAGCATGCGCAGTTTCTTTGACCATGCAGAAGTCGATATGGAATCCATACGGTATGAAAGCCCACTTCTTATCTTTCACTAAAGTTGCATTGTATCCTTGTATGATGGTTTGATAGAAGATTTATCCTAACACTAGATGACCGGGAACATAAAGGGGTATTAAATGTGGCGCTCCTGTGGTGCCAAAAATCCTGATGTAGGTTTCTCGTTCGTCTAAATACCAGTGACCAATTTTGACTATGACCTTCTTTGCTTCGTCTGATAATCTAGGGAATTCTCTCTTAAAGAGTAAGAAGTAAATGGGCAAAATAAAATGATCACAGATAATATCATAGGATTTCTTGTACCTATTTTCCCACAAGATGTTGTAGTATACATGGACTACGAGCTCCGAAGGGTGCCAATTCAAGTTCATCCCAGCAAAAGCGTTCTTGGTGCAGATGACATCCAGTAGATACAAAGCCATGTAGAAGGCAAGGGTATCTCCTTCCTTTAGCATCTTAGCTTGTTTTATGCATCTCCTCAACTGTTTGGATATGATGGCACTCCAATTGAAATCGATACCCAAAATAGCGACTGTAAAAGCCAGAGGCATCCAAGCTTCTAAAAATCGGGAGTAGTCTTTCTCCCCATGTAATATACAGAGAAGGGACATGAGATAGGTGTATGGTGCCCTAAGATTGACCGTCGGGTACCAGCTAGAAGTTTGGTTCATGAATTTATTGTCTTCCCTCCACCAGGATGCCAAGATTTTGCTAGTGTCGTGAGAGGCATAGAAACTCACCACGAAATCAATGTTCAACTTTTCTCCGGACTCATTGAGTTTGTAGTATTTTTGAACTTCTGATGGCAAGAAAACCCCAATGCATTCACCATTATCATCATTAATCAAACATTTATGTGCATCGGTGTGATCAATGAGCCACTTTAAGAGCTCGACACAAGGGAAAACTAGAGACCGGCTTGCAACCTTGTGCAGATAAGCCATGTGAATGTTTGGGAGGACCTCGTCATCAAGCTTCCTTGTATCAAGGTAATTGTGTGGAGTATATTTGAGGGGATCTTCTTTCTTGATCTTCTTGAAGACTTCTTCCTAACAAGGAAAAGTCGTCTTTTCTCCAATGCTTGCCTCTGTATCCCCGAAAGCTGGGGGTTGGACAAAGGGCTCCTTGGTGATCGCCTTGATGATGGACACTGGCTTAGGATGAACTTTAATTGTATTGCAACCACTGGAGAGGATCCTTCTCCTATTTCTGATTCTTGTAGCTTTGGTGCCCGTGGTGATTTCCTAGTGGATGGCTTCTTTTGAGGCATTGTCCCTGTAATCAAAACCTCCTTTTAAACACATATATAGAGAAGCATCGGGTGAGAGCATATACAAATGAAATGTAAAGCCATAAGAGAACCCATACCTGTAATGATTTCTAAGAAAACTATTTAATACTCATTGGACTTTGGATGCTTCCTATGGAATGGTGGCTTCGTTCTCCTATTTGTTTTGAATTCCTTTCTGCGTAGAGTGGGATCACACAAAAAGGACTTGAAAGAATATAATTGGGAGATACTACCAGTCATGTCAATTAGTTAATATGGGTGATAAATGCAGATTTCAAAATATAATAGTATCAAATTTATTCCACTGAGACTTAACTAGTTGACGACGGAGGCGCGGATGGAGATGCATTTTATCAGTGAGTTTAATGGTTCCCTTTTGATTCATGCACAAGCTAGTAACTAATGCGCGATCTACGAATTAACTAAATATTTGAATGCAGAGTAATCGACATAGCTAGGGGTTAAACGTCACGTCACTTCTTACCTTCATAGAGATCAGGGATCGACAATGTACCTTCTTCAACACCGAAGATAGTTTTCTTAGGATTGAGTGATATACTGTATTTTCAACATTTTTCAATAATATGAGTTAAGTGTTGGATGTGTTCCTCTCTATTCTTCAAATATACCATTACATCATCTAAATAAACTACCACAAACTTACCTATAAGTCCCCGAAATGCCACATCCATTTCCCTTTGAAAGGTCGCTATTGCATTAATCAAGCCAAAAGGCATGTGTTTATAAGCAAAGATTCCCCATTTGGTCCGGAAGGTAGTTTTTAATCGGTCTTCCTCTGAAACTAACACTTGGTTGTATCCTGAGAAACCGTCTAGAAGGGAGAAAATTTCCAAGCCCGAAACGGTCTATAGGAGTTGCTCCATCGGTAGGACAGAATATTTTTCCTTTTCTGAAGCTCTGTTGAGATTCTAAAAGTATACGCATAATCAGATTTCTCCTGACTTTTTTCTTACTGGAACAAGGTTCGCTATCCAAGAGGAATGTCTAACTTGGAAAATTATCTTCACATATAAAATCTTATTTAACTCTTAATACATTAGGGGTTCCAAGGATGGGTGGTAATTTTGGATCTTCTCTTGAAAAGGTTTGACTTCAGGTTTCAACGGGATGGTGTGTTGAATGATGCGGGTATCATACATTTTCAAATATTTATAGGACTAGGAGAACGCATCCTGGTATTGTTTGAATAATTTGAGGTAGGCTTTCCTCTCCTCTTTTGATATCGTTTTGCCTATATTTACATACTTTGGGTTGTCTAGGGTTCCAAGATTTACAGTTTCGTGGAGGAGGCAGGAGCTACTAGTCTTTTCGTTTTTAGGTACTTTGAATCGTTCCTTTAGATCAAACAAATTCTCTATATTTGATATCCATTTTGGAATTGTGTGAGCCTTTGGTTTATCCACTTGTTGACCCTCCCGAGGCTTGGTTTCCATTAGTTCCTCTTGGAACTCTTCATTGTCATTAGGGAGGTCTTTGAAGTTGTCTTGATTAGTTAATAAGCTTATGATCTGTTCATCCCCCTCAAAGACTTTCCAATTAGAGATATTATTAGGTACTGATGGCTTGTAGAGCAGTTCTACAGTGAATCGGGAGGCTTTCTAATCTTCTAAAGGAGAGATTCTTGAAGCAACAATGGCTAGGGAGTCAGCAAGGATGTTCTTCGCTTTGGGGATCGCAGTGATATTGAAAGCTTCAAAGCGTTCTATCAACCTCTGCACCTCCTGTTAGTAGTTCTTAAGATGAGGGGAGTTGCAGTGTATAGTGTTTCTCACTTGTCTACTAATGATTTCTAAGTCTTTGAACACCTTTAATTCCTTCACATTAAGATATATGGATTTCTTTAACCCATGTACCAGGGCTTCATACTCTACAGTGTTGTTGGTGCACTCGAATTCTAATCTACTAGACAAGAAATGGCGTTTACCCTTTTGATCGATGAGGATGAACCTTGCTCCCGAACGCTCTTGTGACTTGGATCCATCAAAATAAAGGGTCCAAATTTGCAAGCGATGATTTCCATTCCAATCAGTGTTCCACTCTTCAATCTTTTCTTCTCGAAGACCTAACACTAGGTCTTGACAAAAGAGAGAATATTCCATTGGCATCGAGAATTCTTATTGAAATATCATCTCAGAGCTTTGGGTAAGCGAAACATCGGACAAGAGAGGAGAAAAATTTCCAAAGTGAGAATCACAAGAATAATTCCCTAGTACGGGAAAATCCGTAGAGGCTGGTTCGTTCGAGGTTTCCAAGTCAGTGACTGTATGTTTCAGATATCCTTCCCTATCAATTTTGATCATGTTATTGTATCCCTTCAACAGTAGCCAAAGGTGTGCCTAGTATGTGTTGAAGTATCCATTTAGTTTTTTGGACCAATCTTGGATCAATAATAGCCCATATGCCTCAGGGATATACACAACAATGATGTCAATCACCTGCACAAAATTAAGATGTGTGGCTACCTCAATCATCACATCTTTGAGTTCCCCCATGACTTTGACCTGGGTCCTGTCCAGTTGTATGACATGCTTATCACTTTTTACAGGGACAACACCTAATTTTTTACAAATGGCTAAGGGCATGACATTAGAAGATGCCCTGGAGTCTACCATATAGTTGTAGAGATTCTTGTTTGAAGACTTTGAATGTTAAAAGGAAAGGTGGTATAAAAGGCCTCTCCTTCCTGCCTTATGAGTAGGTGTTTATCATTGGTCTTCTTTCCAAATCCGTATGGGGAAAATTCTTCTCCTGACCATCGCCGGTGATAGCGTTTTCTATCGAACTTAGAGCTTGCAACATAAGGTCTTTCTACTGATGGATTCTACATATGTCCATAACCGATACATTAGCTTTCATCTTCTTCAAATATTCTAATACATTGTAATATAATTTAGGAGAATCATGAGTATGGATACTTATAGGCTTTTTACCAAGAGAAAAAGGAATTCTCGGGTGATCGGGAGTTAATTAACTTTGTGAGGCACAGGTGGCATCAGTATCTCTTAGGTTGGGTTGACCCTTACTACATGTATGTATCACCGATATCTCTATGAGTGGTGCCTAAGGTTTAAACAGATCATCCAAATATGCGATCACGTCGATATCCCATATCATCGTGGTCGTGTCTTGTGGTGGGTCAGCCTCTTCCTGATCAGAAATGTTAAAGGCCAAACTGCTGGATGGTTTGGTCAGAGAGACTTCACCCAGAAAATGATTGGCCATTAAATTCATGGCGTGGACTCACTGAGGAAATTCCCTTTCTGAGTGGTTCTCTTGGTGGTATGTACAGAAAGAATCAGACACGACAGTCCCTAAGTCAATGTTTAGGTTGGTTGGGGGAGGTTCAATTGCTTTGAAAGGATGGCTTATTTTAAAGAAAGGCTTATAGGGTCTTTGGCCTTGGTTTCCCTCACCCACATTTCTTTTCATATCTATAATCTCATTTGATAGTTTCATGACCATGCATTGTAGGTCTTCTATATCTCCATTACCCTTATCGAGAGTTGGTTCAGCCGACTTCCTCGACAGTCTAGTCAAGAGGAGTCCTCTCCTGGGTGGGGAATGGATTTATTTTCTCGCTAGAGATACCTGGTCTTCTTTATACCCTTTCATTTGGAACTCTATTGTATTGGCCTCTTTGAAATTCTCTACGATGGTTTTCTTAGCGTCTCTTTTAACGAACATGGAAATAGAGGCCGGAAGCGCATTGGCATAGACCTTGATTTGCAACTCTTGAGACGGTTTCGCCGAGGGCTGATATTTGTTTAGGATAGTTGTGAATATTTGATTGAAATCTTTGACCCTTTCCTTTGGGGTCATGGTGGCTGTGAATAATTTGGCCATAAGGGCTCTCATGGTAGTTTCTTTGGAAAATTTGTCTAGGAAATCCTTTTGGAACTTAGTCCAGCTAGTTATGGATCCTACTTGCAATTTAAAATACCAATTGGAAGCCAAGTTATCAAATGTGTAGGGGAAAAGTCTACATACCATGTATTTATGTTGAACGTTCATAATCTTGATCGTGATTATGAACTTCTTGATATGATCTTCGGGAAATCCTAAGGTTTTGGGATCATACTTGGGGAGCAACTTTTCCGGGTGTCGAGGAAGATTTTGTACTCATCTAGGGATGGACACAACATCCCCAGCCAACCAAGGTTGGTTGTCTTGAAGAGGAACTTCCCTCTCCTCCTCTCGACCGTTGTTCTCTTCCATATCTTCGGAGTCGAATTCAGGCTCTTCCTCTTATGAAAGATCGTTAGGTTCGAAGATGTCGTCAGTTGGCATCTCGAGTATGAGGTCAAGAGGTTCTTGGATTTCCGTGATCTTGAAGTCTATTAAGTCTTCGACGAATTGTACAAAAACTTCGTCGGGAGTGTTGACTAATATTTTACTTTGTTGTTTTCTTCGAGGGAGGATGGGGGTGAAGGGAAATGCATTTATTTGTCGAGCATAGGCTCTAGTAATCCTTCTAAACTAATTCACTTCCTCGTGAGGGAGGGCATAAGGTATTTCAGGGTGAATATATCCTTCCTCGGAGTGGGGTGAGTTATCCACTTCGGGACTACTCGGTAAAGGTGGGATGTCTATTGGATGACTAGCCATGCATGTGGGCCGTTACGAATCTATAGGTTGTTCGAAATATCATGTAACTTACATATTCATCCATTCATTCTCAGGCCCTCCTTCTAGCTCTAATTTTGTTGATGGGGCTTAAATCCCCTGATTCAACAGCAGGAACAAAACCTATCTCCAAGGCCGAATTAGACTCTGCAGCGTTTCGAGTGGAATGGTTCTCCATATCTTACAATCTGGCCAAATTATCAATGATCTTTTGTGTTTTCTGGTGAATTCTCTTCCTTCGGTTAAGACAGGTTTTTCTATATTTTCTCTTAGGTGGGGAAGGTAAAAGAGATGCAAGCCAGCATAAACCAACTTGATGAAGATAGGATAAGAGTTTTAACTATTGGGAAGGGTTCGAGCTTGGGATAACCCGCTACTCGAACATGCATGAAGCAATCCTATTCCAAAGGGATTAGTAATAATACTTTAACCGAAAGAGCATCCAATTGTTGTCTGAGAAAACTACTTAACAAAAAGAAGACGCATATATGATCAAGATCAGGGTAAGAAAATAATTCATCTACCGAGACATTCATCACATAGTTGAGGTAAACTACTTAGCATAGAGAAATAAACACAATTGTAATCAATGCCATGGTAAGAAAAATAATTCATCTACCAAGACATTCATCACATAGAAGCACAATGATTTACTTTCATCATTTAAAGAAAGGAACATCAAGACATTTCACCACATAACTTGAGAATATAATTAATTGCTCTTACTCATTTAATGCAACAATCATGGAACAGGAGAGGAAGTAATTCTTCTCCAAATCCAATCACATACATCTGATGAAAATAGCTCGTCTTTGGTCCATAAGGACTTCTTAATTTGTAACAGTCTCAAAATAATTATCAACAACCAAAAGAAAAGAGTTCTTACAACAACCATCAACCCTTTGACCATCGGTCGATGTTCCTATTTATAATATAAATTATTAACAGTGATTAACAGTAAAATACAATTTGAGATAATCAAGAATCACCACATGGAATCATCATCTAACAGTCTTTCAACATTCCACCCGAGTTGTTTCTTGAAAAGGGTGGACTCTTTCATAATCAGGCCATCTGATAAAGAGTTCTTCACAAGTGTTGGCCCATGGAAACCTGTGTTGTTCCATTGGATCCACATAGATTCCCCTGATGTCTGCTGCATGCGCCCGATATTTTGCGAGGCCAAAGTTCAACTTCTGAAGTATGGCTCTGGCTTCGATTGGATGTCCTGCGAACTGTTGTACTTGTCCCGGCTTTGCATCGGTAACCTTTTCACATGCTTCGGCCCATGATGCATCCTACTCGGTGCATAGCTTGATTATTTCATTTACATCGATAAACATATTCGGGGTACCATACCAATGGAGTCCGATGTCTTTCATTATTTTATTGATTTTATCCCAATTCTTTTGACATCTGGCCCATTGTTCTTGGATTTCTTCATGTGGGATTTGAGACATTTTGGCCCAGTATTCGACCGATCACTTCATGCGATTGAGACTACTTTTACTTACTAGCCGAATGTCGTGGTCTTGCTTTTCTCGGCCTTTCTGGACTACCTCAATAAACTCAAGCCTCTCCACTTCCTGTTGTGTCTTCTCATACCATCACTCCATTTCCTTACATGTCGCAAGTGCCATGAGAGTGTCTTCTTAGAATTAGGCTATATTTGAGATTAAGAGTTCTCTTTCCTTATTGAACTCATCGTAAACTTTACCAAACTCATATTTTAAATACACAGTTGTCTGTTTATCACCCTTGTAGTAATCGGCAATATGGCGCAAGTGTTTGATCTCCTTTTGGGCGGCGGAAAGTTCCTTTTCATCTCTCTTGGCTCTTTCTTGGGCGGGAAAACCCCGACGCATTCACCATTGTCATCATTAATCAAACATTTATGTGCATCGGTGTGATCAATGACCCAGTTTAAGATCTCTATGCAAGGGAAAACTGAAGACCGACTTGTTGTAATGATCCCAAGCCATTATGCAAGGATCATCATTGTTTTGGTGTCTTCTTAAAACTTTTTCTGAGTGAGGTATTTCGTCAAATAGTTTGGTGATCTACTTGTTTAGATGTGTTTAGATGTGTGTATGTAGAAAATAACAGAAATATATAACCATGGAACATACCTCAACCATATGCAATAAGATAGACAAGCCAAAACATCTCAAATCTTCTTTATTCATATAATAGAAGAACCTGCTACAATGGAGATGTCGATCTGGAATGCTCAACAGATGGCCAATATGATAGACAATGGATAAAAAATATGAGCTGCTACAAAATGATCCTGACAATACAAAATAAGCCTCCAAAGGATGGATAAGAGATGAAGACCAATGCCAAGTGCCAAACCCCTCACTGCTGGAAGATGCCACACTCTTCTAGATAACTGAAGCTCCTCAACAATTCATCCCTGGTGCCAAAGATGTCCAATCACCTCCAGAAAGATGCCAAACAGTATATTGGGTGATGGTAAGAAAAACCTAGTGTTATAACCCTAAATTGCACCACACATGCTTACCTGGCATCAGGCCAACTCATATCCCTTCATTGCCAAAACATCTGTTGAACAACCTATTTAAAAATCCTCTTGGGTAAAGGTACACGCACCCTAACCCACTACTGCACGCGTGTGAAAGCTGGTAGGCCTACTACAACCCGTGTTTACCTAACAAAACACAAAAATAGGAAATTTGTCGACGGGACAAAAGGTCAGTTAACTGAAACTCTCAGCCATGCATGGCCGAGAGTTCGTCCAAAACCCTAGCTCCTTCTAGCCTATAAAAGAAGGGGTAGGGGTACCATTTGGAGGGAGGAAAATTATAGCGAAGAAACTCTGCCCATTTTCCAAATCCATTTGTCCCAACCCTTTAGCCTTTCCTCGAGCCTAGGGAGAATTAACGCAAAGCAGTTGGAGGACAAAAGAATAGGAGGAGCCCAGGATCAGGATCAAGGAGTGGTGGCCGGTCTCAACTTTGATTGTAAGTTGATTCATTTTGAAAATAATAAAAGAATACTTTTCCCGTCCCAATGCATGAGTTATCTATGATTTGTGTAATTTATGCTTAATTTCTAACCCTCAAGTAGAAAAGTAGCATGCATGCGTAGTGTTTTGTCTTGATTGCAGGTTAACATTGGAAGGAGCAGTGCAAGTAAGCGGGCAAAGTGCAATGGAGGATCTACACCAAACATCAGTAAAAAGGTTAGTAGTTCCTTTCCATGCATGTATCGTGAAAGAGGGGTTTAACTTTTGGGTGGTAGGTTAAAAAGTCATTTCTTTACGGTCAAAATATGCATGCAAGTCTGACCCTAGTTTGCTAGTTCATAGGGTATTTTTCCCAACAACAGAGTTGGAGACCATACTGGGGAAGATACTCTTAGGGTTTCCGGATTTAGTTGATTTTTTGGGTAGTTTAAGAAATTAGATTTTTTGTTTCTTTGCCTATCTTTTTCAGTAAGGCCTGAGCTAGCAGGGAGCCTGGTTCTCTATACCAATTTTCCCTGACTGTTGCTTGATGACAACTTTTAGGACACACATAGGTACACGTGGCCTGCAGAAGGCCTGCACGCGTGTGCCCGCGCCCTAACCTTCTATAGCTCGCATTTGAACGCCTGCTGTAGAGGTTTCAGTAGTGTGTGGGAGTTCAGAGAGATTGAGAGGCAGTTCTCCTCTTCCCTGACAGAATTATACATTCTCAGGGGGCCTTCTGGATCCTGTCTGAGTCTTGCTGGTTCATAGTCTTGTCTCAGTTTGCTTTATCGCATTCTGTTATTCCTTGCAATTATTTTTCTTTTCTGTTAAGAAGAAGCATCCAAGCCTTTAAGAGACCCTAGTTATCAATACCAGAGACCTCTTCCTGGTCTGGGCTGCCTGTGTTAGTTTTTTCTTAGATTTTATACATACACGCGGCCTGTGCAAGTGCATCCCACGGGTACACATGTGCTATTGTAGCTCAGCACGCGTTTACACACGTGTTGTTTCAGTGACAGTAGCGTGCTTGACATGTTGCTTTTCAATCAGGGTGGGGCAGTCATCCCCTCCTGTGGTGAGAAGTGTTCCTCTCAGGTGTTTGAGTCTAGGGTCACACAGTCAGTAGGTTAGGGCCTCTTATCCTTAGCCTGTTTCTTCTTAGTTGATATTTGATAGAAAATATTAAAAAGAAAGATTTTGTTTTATGGTTTTTAGACAAGCGGAAGAATTTATGATTTTTGATTTCCATTGTGTGTCTTTGCTTTGATTCTTTGCGATCTGCGCTTTAATCCAGAATTTTGTTTTGTTCTCTTGGTTTTGTGCTTGTCGGCATTTTCCCTTTGTTGCTTCATTTAGCACTTAAATAATATATATATATATATCTCTTTTTCATTTTCTTCTTTGTTTGAAGATTGTGTTGTTGCATCAATAGCTAGGGAGAAGTCTTTTTGTTCATAAGTTTTTGCAGTGCATTTAGCGCATAAGTAGCTCATAGTTAAGCGAAAATTCCTTTATGTTTGCTGCATGAAATCTTAGCAAAATTGAAAAGAAAAAGAAGTCTTTCTTTGTGAAAAGTTGTTGATTTTTGCATTCAGTAAAATTTTTTGTTTCCAACATTTTTCATTCGTTTTTTCTTTGAGTCTTTACACATCATCAATTTCACCTTCATATCCCGTGACGTAAAAAAGCCCATAAAAGAAACGCTAATTTAAAATCTATTAGACTTTTTTGTTTGTAGGGTTCAAAAACTAGTTTAGGACTAGGGCCTTGGATTAGGTTGGAGAGGAAACTCTCCAAGGCCACTCAAAACCAAACATTGGAGTCTGTGATAGGGAGTGTAGAAGTCTAGTTTCGTGGAAGTTATCTGGAACCCCCCTCTAACACAGGGGATAAACATGAGGTCGCGTAAGGAAAGGTAGCGGAGATAACCCCTCCAAAGCCGGACCAAGCGTAGTGGAGAACACATATCGAGGATTTGTTTTGGGATTCCGTCGTTTGCATTTGCCACGGGGCTTCATGGGTCTTGAATCCGTTCGAGGTCCTCAGTTGTCTTTCGGACCATTTTCTCTCAATACCCTTGACAGGTTTCTGGCTTGATACCCTGCTCATTGTGGTCTACCCGACTATCGACTGTACCCTCCTGGTGACTATTCGCGTGCTGGCAAACTAGTTGCCAATCTTTTTAGGGACATACACAGGTGACTGCGGGGGTATACCGTGGTACCTAGGACAGACATTGGGCCACACTTTGCAGAGTATACCCGGAGGGTGCTTCCGTTTTCGAGTTGCACTTGCACCGGTAAGTTGCTCTAGTGTTGGTTGTTGTAACTGTTCTTCAAAATAGTTAGTGATTGCTTGTATTATCTCTTAGAGGCTTCTTTTTTAGTGTGTGTTATTGTTTGATCGTGTAGAATACCTTAGCGTGTCTTGGATATTCTCACACAGTGGAGGATCCCGAGCTCCGCCGGTCATGAAGGCTCCTGGGCCTTCTGCCAGTTATACTGGAGCCACCCCCGCCACCATTGAGGCAGAAGCTGGACCAACAAGGGTCTTTCGAAGCAACCGGGTTACAAACCATTGTGCCCAAACAACTCCCAGAGGAATCAATCGCCAATCTTGTCTCAGTTGAAACCCCAACCACTGATACTTGGCCATCGGTCATTGTACCAATCTAATTTTACGAACGCCTGTCAGTGCCTCACACAGTTATGGAACCAAACGTTGTTACTTCCTCTGGGAATTCTTCCATTCCCACCATCGTTGCTACCACAGGAGAAGCATCTCCTAACTTTCCGTCATCAGTCTGAGTCACTACGGTCTCAGCCGCAACGACGTCACACAGTGCACCGACCCCATCTATCGTGGTGGCCACAACTCCCTTCACACCTAGTGCGACAGGCCCTCCGTTCTCATACGGTATACCTAGTTCAGGTACAAGTCCTGCACTCACTTACTCCACTTTACAGACTTTGGGTCTGGGGGCAGGGAGCTCTAACGCTCCTTTGCAAGGTCAACTTGGGGGCATTCTTGTCCCTTTAAATGATTTTCCTTATGCTGGAGGTCATATCTCTCCTTTGTTCCCTTCGCTTGGTGGTCTACATAAGCAGTCCACCGGGCAGCCTGCACACACGAGTTCGTTTGGTGCTGGGAGTCAAGGAACACCCACACAAACTCTGCCAGTAGGTTTGTCACCGTTTGTTTGGAACGAGATGTTTGGTAACAACACTTTCGCATCCACTGCTTTCCGATCTGGGGTACTCCCATCTTTGGACAGTCTACTCTGGCATAGGGTACTATTCCTACGTCGGGGGCACATATAGCAGGACCTTGGAACTCAGGACAAGGATCCAGTCCCTCATCTGGAATGTCATTCTGGGGTAATTATTTCCACAGTCAATGGAACCCTGGATAGACTTCTATGCCTCTCCCATCAGGACCGGCATGGGGTAATCCTTCCCAAAGTCCTTCAAACACGATGCATGCCCAACGTCCTATGTCCTTTATGGGGAATCAGTCAATGATGTCTCCACAGATGCAAAATCCATACGCTGGTCAAGGCCATGGTTTCTACCAGAATCCGGGCCAGCAGCCAAACTTTTCCTGGCAACCTGGTGCCAGTCAAACTCCAGGGC